>CAUYRT010063792.1:0-166216 GCA_963574885.1 Lepilemur ruficaudatus | reverse complement strand
TCTTACCACTACCAAAAAAATAAAAATAAAGATAAAATATAGGCCGGGTGGGGTGGCTCATGCCTGTAATCCTAGCACTCTGGGAGGCTGAGGCAGGAGGGTCACTCAAGTTCGGGAGTTCAAAACCAGCCTGAGCAAGAGCGAGACCTTGTCTCTACTAAAAATAGAAAGAAATTAATTGGCCAACTAAAAATATATAGAAAAAATTAGCTGGGCATGGTGGTGCATGCGTGTAGTCCCAGCTAGTTGGGAGGCTGAGGCAGAAGGATTGCTTGAGCCCAGGAGTTTGAGGTTGCTGTGAGCTAGGCCAATGCCAAGGCACTCTAGCCTGGGCAACAGAGTGAGACTCTGTCTCAAAAAAAAAAAAAAAAAAAAGGATAAAATATAAAGGTTTATAAAATGAATAACTTCTGGAAAGACCTGATCAACAAAATAAATTGAGATAAGGCACAAAACCAATGTTAGTATTGGAAAGAGTAATATAACTTCTAATTTCATGGATGCTCAAAAAAGTTAACTGGTTAAACTAAATCGGTTGAACATTTGAAGAACAGTGAATATAATGTAACACATTAACACAAATAATGAGGGAAACCATATTATCATCTCAATGGATTCAGAAAGAGTGTTTGATAACATTCAATAACAGTTCGTAACAGTAAGGGAAACCCTTGCAATAGAAATAAAAAGAAATTTAATCTGATAAAATCTCTTTACAAATATTCTATAGTAAGTGCCATAATCAGTAGTGAAGTAATAAAATTTTCTCCCTGTGATCAGAAAGAAAAAAAAAAGCTGTTTGTCCACATAATTACTGAATATTGCATTGGAGGCCACGAAGATGCAAGAATGATACAGGAATCTATGTGTGAATAATAACAAAGAACATGAACAATAACAAAAATAAAAATTCTAAGAGAAGCAAACATGTTTTAGTTTAATGGCTGCATTTTTTTCTTACCTTGTGTTATATGAAATAGTTTAATAACCTTATGATATATGAGATCTTACTTTTGATGAAATCAGAGATTCAGTGGAATATGCAAGCCTCTTTTATTTCTGGCCTGTTACATATCATTTTGTCTAAGAATATGTTTTCTTATAATTATTATAACATTTTGAAGTTTGAAAATTTATTTCATATATATTAATTCATTTGATCTCCAAAACAGTCTCACAAAATATGTCCAACAGAATGGATGATAGCATTACCAATGTATAGATGAGAAAAAAGTAAACTTGTGTAGGCCATTAAAAATAATAATGATAGCTACCATATTTACTGGTTATTATGTACATCCAATTTTCAGTAAAATAGGTGTTAGTATTATTAGAGTCACTTAGCAGATGAAGAAACTGAAATTTAACAGGTCACAAGTATGGGAAATGGTGTAGCCATGGTTCTAATCCAGTTTTATCAGAAACCGTCTTGCTTCTTTGAGGTAGGCTTTTGTACTGTAGCACTGCTAATCAGCTTTTGATCATTATAGCTCTCCCTGTGTGCACAAGAGATCATGGTAATAACTGATCTTGACATATTACTATCATATGCAGGCATTGCTCTAAGAATTTTTCCATGGATTCAATCATTTAATAGCTATGACAACACTAATAGGTAGGTATTATTACCACTTGATTGATATAAGAAGACATTGAGGCACAGATAGTTAACATAACTTGCACAAGGTTATATATGGTAAATGTCAAATGTAGATTTCAAACCTCGGCAACTTGACTCTAAAGGTAAGACCTTTAAGCCTCATATATAGGATTGTAAATGAAACTATAAGAATACTGGAAAGTTGAAAGTAATAGAGTTGTTTTAAGTTATTTTATTTTATTTTTTCAAATATATTTTTTTTGTTTGTTTGTTTTATAGATGAGGTCTTGCTATGTTGCCCAGGATAGAGTCCAGTGGCTGGCTATTCACAGACAGGTGAGATCATTGTGTACTGTAGCTTTGAACTCCTTGGCTGAGGAGATCCTCCCATATCAGCCTCTCAGGTAGCTGGGACCAGGCATAGCCATCACTCTGGCCTTTTAAAAGTATTGTGGCTGGAAAATTATGGAGATAGATGTTGAATTAAAAGAATAAGTATTAATACATATGCTTGGTACCTGAACTGTGGGTCAATGGACCATAGGAAGCTCATTGTCTCATATCAGAGCTACACAGAAAAGAATGTTACATAGAAAGAAACTATGATAGGAAGAATCATCAGCACTTAAATCTACTATATTAGCAAGTTTCAAGTATACGATATTAACTATAGTTACTATGTTATACAATAGACCTCTTCAATTTATTTCTTATAACTGAAATTTTGTATTCTTTGAAAAATATCTCCCCAATCCTGAAGAATCAGCAGATTATGCTCAATAAACTGGTCAAGGCATCACGTTTAATATTAAAGGAAGATTGGTCAAAAGAAATGAGGCAAAGTCAGCAAAAAAGGAGATGTCACTGATAAACTTATAAGAGAAACATTTTTTTTCCCCAAAATTCTTTTATCTTTAATGCTAGGCCACACCACTGAAAGTCTTTGACTACAACAATAAGTGTTTTTTGTTTTGGCATTCCTTGACCACTAACACTGTCCAAATGTGGCAAAGATGGCATTGAGAACCATTACTTTAGTTTTTTAGGCACGTGAAACCATTCTCAAGAAGCAGAATATTTGCTTCATTATGAACACTGTAAGGTTGTGAATGCTGTGAAAGAAATGACTATGTATTTTAGTCCTTATAGTACAGTGTTTGTTGGATTATTTTGCGATGCTGTGCCTCAAGATGGGCCCTGGAAAGGTAAGAATTCTTATGGGTGAAGATACTGTCCATAATGAAATGAGTTTGGAAAAAATGTACTAAGAAAAGTGATGTAAATTTATTCTTAAAGTTTTTTTCTTAGCTAGTCATATATTAATGTGAGTTATGAATCTCTGAGATGGGATAAAGAATAATTTTTTTAATCTTTATTCAGCAGTCCTGGGCAAGAAGTATGGGAAAGTGTATGAAAGAGCATATCTTGTGAGATAAAGTCATAGATCAGTCTTTCAATACCAATCATTTGTTCACAAATTTTTTTTTGTATTCCATTGACAGGCATTAGAGGTGGGGACACAATAGTGAAAAATGAGTCAAATACTCTTGTCCTCACTGATTTTTCATTGTAATATGAGAAGTTAGACATACTCAAGATACAATAAAAAATCATGTTAGATATTGAGAAGTGATACTGAGAAAATTAAAATAGAGAAGAGAGAGCGTAAAAGTTGGGGGAGTTGCTATTTTAGATAGGGTGGCCAGAGAACTCTCGGGAAGCTGTCTTTGAAACAATGTTCTAAAGGAAATGACAGCATGAGATCCATGAATATCTGGGAAAGCACATTCCAGATAAGCGGAACAGGACTCTCCCTGAGATAAAAAAGTGACTGATATGTTTGGGAAATGAGGAATACAGTGTGAACAGAGTGAGCAAAGGGACAATTGTCAGAAGAGTCAAGAAGAAATGGGAATCTGTTCATATGTGCTATTGTAAAGATCCTGGCTTTGACTCTGAGATGGGGAGCCACTGGAGGGTTTTGAGAGAGGAGTGGCCCCATCTGACTTATGTTCTAATAGGACCATGTTTGCAGTTGTATTGAAAATAGAGTAAAGGAGGGCAAGTCTGAAGCAGGGAGATAAGTTTTGAAGGAAAGATGATGGTGGGTAGGACAAAGATGGTAGCAGTGGAAGTAGTAGGACACAGTCATTCCTAAATACAGTATCTTGAAGGTAGTGCCCACAGAATTTCTTCTCACATACTATGGGGAATCTTGCTGTACTGTGGTTTCACAAGAAAGATATTGTTATGAACTCCTGTTAGATCTCTTTGTGCTTCTGACTTGAAGCACAAAGTAGTTGGCTAAAAATGAGAAAACATACCATGTTAGTTCTGCAATCATGTGTCATGATAAAGAGAAATTGCTCTCCAGATTATCCTATCATTTGCTGGAAAAATATTATTAGCTTCCAAGTGATGTATTGTATAAAAATTTACTGTGTGCATAGAAATTGCTTTTTCTCTGCTTAGATTCCATCTCCTTGACATCTATAATTATTTCTTCTGCATGCACTAAAACTTTGTACATCCCTCTGTCTTCAAATATATTACTACATTGTAGCTATTTCTTGATATGTATTCCTCCATATGATGGAAATATTATCTCATTTATTTTCATGATTTCTTGACCCTAATCTATTGTCTTGAACTTGGTACTGTTCAGCAAATTTTTGACTGACTAAACCAGTTCTTGATACATTTAACATTATGTAGCTTAGTCCTATCTATTTTAAAACTTAGAATAGAACAAAGAGATGATCTAGTCCTGTGATTTTTGATGCCATAATACTATTCCTCTCAGATTTTAGTTTGCATCAGGATGTCTCAGAGAGTTTGCTAAAAGTCAGATTTCTGGGCCCCATAGACAGAGTTTCTGATTCAGTTGATTCAGTGGGTATGGAGTTGGGCTTGAGAATTTGCATTTCTAACACATTTCCAGGTGATGCTCTTGTGACTGGTCCAGGAGCCATACTTTGAGAACCACTGCCCTAAGGCCTTCCATGGAATCTGTTTGTGGAAAAAATATTGAAATAGTAAGTGAACAGCACTATGCAAAATAAAATTTCATTATTTTCAATTTCCTGATTTATAGGCACCATTAATAGGTTTTCTGTGTTAAATATCTTCATGCAAGAAAAGAGACTCGTGCAGGTTATGCTATGGAAGTAAGAAGAGGGTTTATTACAAAGTTTTGTTACTTGTGTGGATCAGAACAGGAGAGACTGAGATTTAAGGCAGCTGCAGGGTCCACTCTTCCCTTTTCTCTCCTGCTTTCAATCTACTGGTTGCTTTTTCATAATTTATTCTGGCTTTTTCTTCATTCTTGATTCATTCTCTTTCTACCAAATGCCCACTTATCTTTGTGTTCTTCAGTCCAAATCCAAGAGAGATATTATCATCAATTGACTGGAGAGGACCTTCCCATAGGCCATAGGAGGGATGGGCACATGGAGGCCTCCTGAGCTCTTCAGTGGTCACCAGTTCCTACAGGCTATCCTAGCACCCTTTCCCTGCAGGGGTCCACAGGCAAGGCCACAAATACTAAAAGGGGACATGGGCATTTAAGGGCCCTTTGACAGACGGGGTCCAGCAAAGTCTTCCCTAAGATCCAGATTGAAGGGAGAAAGGAAAGTGAGCAGAACATTTCTTGTCTAATTAACGAAAGATGGAAGTCTGGGAAGAAATGTCAGTTCTTGGAATAGGGATAAGAAAACAAAATGTATTTATTTTATGGTACTTCTGAGTTATGAAAATCACAGGATTCTCTGACTGTTTACAATACAAACAATGTTAGAGTGCAGCGACAGCATACAGATCTGCCTTTGTTGCCTTTTACTTTTGAATGCACTTGAACTTCACCTGAGGAAGCACTAGTAGTGTGAAGGAAAAGTAAACTTATGAGGAGCCGGATGTTGCTGGAGGATGCGTTTGCCTAGTGAGACCTCAGAATGTGGACCCCTTGCAAATTTGGCTCCAGGAAGTTAGTCTCTTTTTTCTTTCCAAGTGTAAATCATTCCTATGATACCTGCTGAGAAAAACTGACTGTGATTAGTTGATCTCCTTTCTTAAGGAAAAAAAAAAAAAAGGTTTGAGCACAGAAAATACGTTTATGCTGTCTTGGTAGGTGGCCCTTGCAGAGTTCATTGGATGTTATAATGCTGGGAAGACCTGATTATACTCATCATGTTTTTTGTTTTGTTTTGTTTTGTTTTTTTTCCATAGGAGCCAGCTGCAAGAGAACAGGTGGCAGTCTGCTAAGGGATTTCTAACATATCTTTCTGTATTTGTTAGGAAGATAGCCCTTAGTTTTTTTGAAACATTCTATGTGCTCTGCTGTTGTTTGTGGTCACATTTGAACTTGGTGTCCACTAGTTGAATAGGATAGCATGTTAATTTTCCCTTCACCTGTCTGAATAGCTTTGCTTTAATGTTGAGACTAAAAGACAAATAGAATGAATCTTTCTCCTTCCCTCTCTTGAAGTCAATTACCTCTGCTCAAGCTTACTTTAGGAGGCTTTGGGGCATGCACTAAATTCATTTACATACTCTTAAGAAATGATTAGCATCCTAGTGGAGTAATAGAGCACAAAAGACTGATTTACCTCACTGCTTTTCTCTCTTTGCAGCTATCTGACAAATCACAAGAGTCCACATATGTTGAACTGGGTACACTGGTCTCTAGCTGTATGAGGAAAAAAAACTTGCTGAGTTAATGAACTGTGGCTGAGCAGGAAAGGAAATGAGGGTAGCATAATGAATGAAGCTACAGTTCTTTGTTCCTCTCTTTAAGTCACCTCTTTACCCTGAGACCACTCAGACTCATCTAGGCCAAGACCCTGAGAGAGTAAACTGCTTCTGTTTAATTAGTATAGGTCAAGCTCATAGTATTTTCTTTTGAACCTGTGGCTCCCCATGAACAGATGAGCTGACCACAGTGTAGCCCTCTGGATATGAAATAGAGCATAATTATTTTAGATATTCCAAACATGTGCAACTTCTGCTTTGATTTTACACTCACTTTGTCCTTTTTTTCCACTTAATTTTCTAGTACACTGCACAGCTATGCTAATTTGGCACGGATGCTAAATATAAGGTCAGAGCATCTCACTTTGGTCTTTACTTGATTGCTTATCACCTTTCCTGAATGCCATTTCTATTTACTCTATGCATCTGATCTCATGTCAGCACTGCATCCCCTTGGCAGGCTGGTGTTCTTGTTTTTCTGTCTTTCCAAGCAGCTGTTCAATAATTTCACATGACATAATGTAAATTCATTTTCTATTCATGAGGGAAGAAAGTGAGCCCCCATAATCTCAGACCATCTTCCATCACAGATTTCTTTTATCCAATGATGGGAGCAGGTTCTGTAGCTTTTACATTTATAATCTTTGTTGTGTAAAGGCATTTTGAGGAGAATTATACAAATATTTATATTTTCCTTTTTTAAATTGCATGGCACAATCACCGTACATTTTACAAGTCATTTCAATATTTATTATAAGCCAATGGACCCATTCCCTGGCTTCTCATTCATTGACACCTGCAAATAATCAGTGAAGATAATTAGGCACATGAATAGACATAGTTCCACATAAATTAGTTTAGAAGCATTCTAGTATGGAGTAGATTTGGAAAAATTATGTTTCTATGTTTAATTTTTATGTGAAGAAGAAAAAGACTAGGCTCTAATGCAATTTTTGGTTTATGCAGCTGATTAAAAACAATAGAGTAAAAGTCAAATATTAAGATGCTTTGGCTTCAGTGTTTGGCACACAAAGACATCTCCATGGTCCCTGAATGGAGAACAACATCAACCAGCATGCCCTGGTTCTGTCTATACAATTTCTAACATTATTTTGACTTGAGGTTTTAAATACCATATGGCAAATTCATAAACACTCTGAGTGAGCAGGTTTTCTGAGAAATAATATGAGATTACCACCTACCTGAGACTTAGGGAAATCACAAAAGACACACATTTTCTGGATGCCTGGCTTCTGTGAGTGATTTTTGGAAACTGCCAGAAGCTATTTAAGAGTTATCATGTTGGTGCCTGGCAAACAGGAACTGTACAAAATATGATCAATATGTGTTTCCTAAAGAAGACATATAAAATCATAAGGATGGATTTGAAAAATATTTATTATTTTCTATTAAAAAACACTATATAAATTTATTGAAATAATTAACTGATGTAGTATCTTTAGAATTGTATTTCGAGAACATAAATGTGGTCTTGTAACATCCTTGATTAAAACCCAATATCCTACAAGGAAAATTCTAATCTCCTTATCTTGACATTTAATAATTCCTGTCTTGGTCCAAAATTTGGAGTTTTGGAGTCTCATTGCCTATACAGTAGTTTGGCCTTTTCTTTGTAATGTACTTTAATTACAAATTATTATCTAGTCTCTAAGGAGACCATTTTAATTTTGGTTTCTTTTCTTTTCCTCAGTCTGAATCTTATAATTTAAGCCCAGGTAAGGAAAACCAAAACAAAACAAAAAAATAAATAAAATAAACAACTATTGAAACACCTGTCTCTTATCCACTTTCTCAACGATGAATCTACAATCAAAGATAGTTAACATATTATGTCTTTAGGTCGATCCACCAGTGCTCTCCAAAGATTCAGGTACATAGTAGAATGTCAATATATAGCGGCTTAGAGAAAGAATAAATAGAAACATTCATGATATCTTTCTTAGACTTCATGTGTAGACATTTTATAACCTGAATGTAGTTTGGAAAGCACTAAGTTTTCTCCAAATACAATAACTTTCTGATTTACTCAGGGGTCAGATTTGAGTAATCCCTGGGAGACATCTAACATTATGAACTTGCTTTTTACTAGCTTTGTCTTTTATGATATATATATATATATATATATATATGCATATATACTTAGATTTCTAACCCAAAGCTAACTTCACTTTTATTTACTATCGATGACTTTAAAAGTTTGGAGAGAGATTTTATAACTCAAAGTATATAAAAACCTAGCAAACTAGAAAGACAGAAAGGGGCAAATAGAGACAGGTAAAAAAAATGATAGCTGAGAATAACAAAACAAAGTATGCTGTATTATACATTTTAAAACAGTAATTAAAGTTCACAATGGATATTCTGAGTCATAAAGGGAAAAATTTTTGTATATCCTCTATTTAAGGAGGAAGAAAACATATATTTTAAAACTGTTTCCAAATAATGGTTAAAGTAAACAAAGCCTGCCTGCCTGAATTTTAAATTGCAAATGTATTTCTAGGCCATTTGTATAAAATATCTCATCATTCTAAGATGCCAGAGAATTGAGAAAATACAAACTGGTAGTTGCAGAAATGACTAAGCAGACATTGCTGAAATGTTCCAAAATACAGATATTTCTGAACTTTTATTGAATTCAGGAAGCCACAGGAACACTGAACTTTTGATGGATTCAGGAAGCAGAATTAAGGTAGATTTGTGAAAGTTTTCAGCTCAGAACTGTTTTTCAACTCCTCCATATGCTATTTATGAAGAAGACCCCAAAGGCAATCACAGCAACAACAAAAATAAATAAATGGGACCTGATCAAATTAAAAAGCTTCTGCACAACCAAGGAAAGTATCACGAGAGCAAACAGACAACCTACAAATAGGGAGAAAATATTCGCATGCTACATATCCAATAAAGGGCTGATAACTAGAATCTATATAGAACTCAGGAAAATCAGCAAGAAAAAAATCAAACAACCCCATTGAAAAGTGGGCAAAGAACATGAATAGAAACTTTTCAAAAGAAGACAGACTAATGGCCAACAAACATGAAAAAATGCTCAACATCTCTAATCATCAGGGAACTGCAAACCAAAACCACAATGAGGCTGGGTGTGGTGGGTCTCCCCTGTAATCCTAGCACTCCGGGAGGCACAAGTGGGAGGATCCTTTGAGCTCAGTAGTTTGAGACCAGCCTCCGTTTCTACTAAAAATAGAAAAAATTAGCCAGGCATTGTGGCACACACCTGTAGTCTCAGCTACTCAGGAGGCTGAGGCAGGAGGATCTCCCCCTCAGGAGTGGGAGGCTGCTGTGAGCTAGGCTGATGCCATCACACTCTAGCCCAGGGACAGAGCAAGACTCTGTTTCATAGAACAAACAAACAAAAAACCACAATGAGATATCACCTAACTCCGGTGAGAATGGCTTTTATCAAAAAGTCCCAAAACAATAAATGTTGGCGTGGTTGTGGAGAGATAGGAGCATTCGTATACTGCTGGTGGGACCGCAAACTAGTACAACCTCTGTGGAAAGTAATACGGAGACACCTCAAAGAGCTACAAGTAGAACTACCATTTGATCCAGCAATCCCATTACTGGGCATCTACCCAAAGGAAAAAAAGACATTCTATAAAAAAGACATTTGCACTTGAATGTTTACAGCAACACAATTCACAATTGCAAAGATGTGGAAACAACCTAAGTGCCAATCAATCTATGACTGGATTAATAAAATGTATACCATGGAGTTCTACCAGCCACAAAAAAACAATGGTGATCTAGCACCTCTTGTATTATCCTGGATAGAGCTTTAGCCCATTCTACTAAGTAAAGTATCACAAGAATGGAAAAACAAGCACCACACGTACTCACCATCACATTGATATTAACTGATCAACACTTATGTGCACATATAGTAGCAACATTCATCGGGTGTCGGGCAGGTGGGGGGGGGATGGTTATATTCACACCTGTGGTGTGTACCGCCTGGGAGGTGGACATGCTGGAAGCTCTGGATTGAGTGGGGCAAAGGCAATATATGCAACCTAAACATCTGTACCCCTGTAATATGCTGAAATAAAAAAAGTAAAAAAAATAAAGTAATATATGACATCAAAAAAAAAAAAAAGACTCAACGAGAAAAAATCTGATCTTTGACTATGATATGACAGGAAACACCAAACAAGCGAATGCAGATGGTTTCATCAACAGACCTATAGCAGAAAGCCCAATAACAGAGAGACAATGGAAATACCTTTATGGATAAGTAAATAAGTAACTTGAAAATGTGTGCATTGTATTTTCTCTGACTGGATCGGAAGCACTTTGAAGGCAAGGTTTACATATGATTTGTTTAATATGATATATGTCTAACGCCAAACACAGGACCTGGGGTATATCAGGCCCTAAATAAATATCTGTTCAGTGAATGAATGAATGAATGACTTTCACAAATAGATTAAAGTTACACATTATTTTCACCATAAACTATTTTATCACTGATGATATTGTGAATCCTGAACACATTGTTCAAATAGATATTGTTACTCCCTTAAACTAATGAGGGATAAATATAGACATGAAAAGAGATAATACAGTTTGTGGGTTTAATTGGAGCAAATATTTAAGTTAATTTTATAGAAACCATATAAAATTTGTCTTTTTAATTTTATCTTTTAAGATAATAATCACTTTTCGGTGCTTTTCTAATGCACACAAAAAATTTTTGCAAAGTTTTCCTCTCAGTAACCTACAACTGAAGGAGTCAGGGTCAGAGACTACTGGACTGGGAAATGAGAATCAATCTACAGACTTACAGCTGCAGCTAACTGACCCGCTGTCATTTGGTTATGGGGCAATTGGGGAATATCAATGAGAGAAGCTGATACACCACAACACAGGGCAGAGGTCAAAGTATACACACATTTTCTTCGAGAAACAATTAAAAGTTAGAGGTGCTGAAAATTAGTGGCAGCAATTTTTATGGATGTTCCTAAAATTTAAGGCTCATGAAACTCGTATAATAGATAATGTAGGTCTATTAATTCACAAGTGCTTAAAAATGATATTCAAAAGTCACATCTCATAACTTGCTCATATTATACATAAAAGCAGGTTAGCAGTGAAAATCAACCATGATAGCTGTTAGATGAAGTTGTTATGTGCCCTTGGATGGGATATCTTTTGTGCTAGTTATTTCCATAAGCAATCTTTTCATTCTTCTTAATAAAGTAGCAAAAAAGGTGTTAGGCAGAGCCTTTTACATCGTTTTTCATATTTGTACAATAAAAAAAATAGAAAAACGCACGTTTAGAGATACTTGCAGTGTTGTGGAAGCCAAAATAGTAAAGACTGGAGTAATACTTTACTAGAAGAGATGTCACTATGAGAACTGTTGCAGAGCTTTTGCCTCATCAGCACTGTATTTCCCTTCTAAAGTACTCTTTTATAGAAACTTAAAGTTTAAAACACTCTGCTAGGCAAATCCAATTACTTCATTTAAAAGAGAAGTTCACTGTACACATAAAAATTACTTATCCGTACTTCTCAGGGAAAATTTGCAAAGTGAGTAAAATAGGGACAAATTACCATTAACCTGCCACTTAGACACTGCTAATACCATATGATAGTATATTTCCTTCCTATCTTTATCATTTTAAATTTTCTTTTATGTATATATAATTATATATATTCATATATTTCTTATTTGTTTTTTTACATTGAAGTGTGTTAAAACATCTTTTTTGCTTGTGTATAATTTGACTATTAGTTTAAAAGTTGCCAAAGTGTGACTTTGCTTCTGGCTAAGATGAGGTTTTAGGAAGTTGGCATACCATTCTACACAAACCATCCAAAAATTGGGTATGAAACAATGGTTTTCAACACACTGGACATAGGCAATAAAGGACAACTGTTCCTGAAAAACTTAAAAACATGTGGTAGTCTCTGAAATTCAAATTTCTTTATTTCTTTCAACAATATAATACTTCCAGTACTATACTGAATAGAAGTTCTGAAAGTGGACATCCTTGTCTTGTTGCACTTCTTAGGGGGAAGGAATGCTTTCAACTTTTCCCCGTTCAGTAAGATGTTTGCCATGGGTTTGTCATGTATGGCTTTTATTATTTTGGTGCATGTTCCTTCTATGCCCAATTGTTAAGGGTTTTTTTTTTCATTAAGGGGTGCTGAATTTTATTTAATGTTTTATTCTGCATCTATCCAGATGATCATGTAGCTTTGTTCTTAATTCTGTTAAATCTACCAGGGATTTTGGTAGCTTGTGTTGCCAAATGTTGATCTAATTTGTGTATTGTAGTTGTTGCCTTTCTTTTTACTAGACCTAAGAGGAATATAAAAGTGAAGGAAAGGGAGGAATAAAAGTTAAGGGTCCCCTGGGAAGACTTTTGGGAGAACTTAGATTGTTGAACCCTAATCCTTTTTATTAGCATTTATGTGCTTATAATGCAGTATATACACATATACTAATATTAGTAGTACCATATATTAGCTGATTTTTGTTTCTTACAACATAGTTTAATTTTTTTTTGCAAAAAAGGAAACTAATAATCAAATTGCTTAAATAATTTAGTCAGATTTACAGGGTGACATTCTAACCCAAGTCTGGACTGTCAATCCCATACTCCATTCCTTCCTTCCTGCTTATCTTCCTTCCTATATATTAATGTATTAAGTTATTAGATACTAGATTGGAACTCTTATTCATGTGTCTCATAGGAGAATTTGATCCTGTGTTAGCTCAAGAGAAACAAAAAATGTACAATTTGACTTTTAATTATATGTGTTGTGGGTTTATTTTCAAGTTCATTTTCTTATAGTAAAATCACAGTAGATAATACATTATTTGAACTTCAGAAATATTTTTTATCACTTTTTCCTAGAACTTTTTTTCATTTTTAAATTTACTTACCTATTCATTCATTCTTTCAAGAATAACAAACAGAAAGTGATACTAATTTTCTCCTTCAAGGATCTCATACTCCTGTGTGGATAACAGATTAATAAGCAAATAATTGTATATTTTGATGTATGCATTGTACAAACAATTATTTACATGTAGTTGTCTATTCTTAGAAAAATAATTATGAAAAAGCATTGTCTAGCCTATTGTATATGCAATGGGTAATCCTAATTCTTGAAAAAACTGACAAGTTGTTCAGAAACATGAAACAAAGAGTTCCTATTACAAAATATTTATAGATGCCGTGATTATAACTCCTTTAATTTGTAAAATATACTTTTTAAAAGACTGAAGATTGTTAATATATTTGAGCACTTTGTCAGTGGGAAAACAGCATCCAATTCATTTATCTCTTCTACAACTATTTATTGAGAAGCTACTATTATATGTGCCATAAATAAATGCAGTTCTTTACTAAAATAAAAATGATAAGTATATTACACTCTGTTATCCTGACGAGTAAAGTTAGAAGATGAATCACTTTCAGTGCTTCTTAAACTTAAAATTTAACTGTTAAAAATGTTTGCTTATTATTTTACATTTATTTTAAGTGTATGTTATGCTATTCTATTGTATACAACTGAATTACGAAGTGAAAGATGTCCATAGGGTCTAGTGCATACTTAGGGTACTTCCAAAATGTTTTCATTACTGAGATGTTAATTTTCCCCAAATTTGAATTACAATAAAATGGAAAATACTTTCTATATTGACGGTTTTACTTGAGAGTTTTCAACTGCCATCTTGTATGATTTTAGAACCACATTGAGTCCATGGGCCAGTCATCAACTTTTATATTTCTCTTTTAATTTATCAATAATGTTATTGATTATTAAATATGCCATGTTCCTTAGTGTCTTTGTATTTTTGTTTAGTATCTTAGTGTATCCAGAGATAATCTATTTTACAAGGTTGTGAGCACAGATTCCACATGGTTCATCAGCACTTCTTGGAAATTCCAGCCCATATTGATTATATTTTCAATTCCCATTTCCATAGCAAATATAATAATCAAACAATTAATAATTCTGTCATAAGTATAAAGAGTTGGTGATTCAACTAAATTGTAAATTTCAAGTTATTTACAGAACAATTAAAAATATCAGTCCTTATTAAACATGTAGTAATTAACTTATTTCCATGCCAATTTATATTCAGTTTTATTTTTTGATACTAATGATGATCTGGATTTTTTTCTACTTTTCAAGAAAGAGTGCAATTGTTTTTCAATTATTTTATTTAATTCCTTCAGTTTTATTTTGAAATATGACAATAAATCTCAGTTTTATTCCTTTCGTACTGAATAACAAATGTCTGCAATATATGATTATTATGACAGGTTTCAGATTGTAGCTTGTGTTATGCTAGCAACATGACTAATGAACTTGTCAACTTTTACCATTAAAAGTTTGTGATCTAGTTGAACTACTGATGGTTGAATTGAAAGATGATTTAATAAAAAATCTTGGCATAAGAAGAAGGAATATAAATGCAAATTCAAAACATGAACTTCACATGTATATACATTTACATATAGATTGTAAATGCAGTCTCCTCCTGTAACACACATAACCATAAACCAAGTTTCAACACACCCAAATGATCCAGTGACACATTATGTATAGGTAATTTGCAAAGGATTAGTAAGCATATTTAGCTTTAAAATAAAACTGAATATCTTTATAGTTATATACTTATGAATTCAAATTTACATGATTTTTTCCAGTTACATACCACTTTTAAAATAATCATAAATCTTTCTGAGAAATAGTTCTCAGACAGTATTTATAGTATCTTAGAAAATTTATATTTCTATATTAATTACAATGTATTATATGAATTTATAATCATCTACATCTTTGAGATATAAAGATTTATATTGATCTAATTTTATAACATATTGATAATATTTGATTATTAACAATATTGTCCATAATCTGCATTAGAAATCCTTCTTTTTTTAAAAAAGAGTCATTGTTCATGGGATAATATAGCAAACATTCATTCAGCACATAATGTATGCAAGAAACTCTGGGGTTTATAAGAAATGTAAGGACATTATAAGTATCGAGGAGAGATAAGGGATATATTTTGAAAAGTCAATAGTGCTACAAAATTAATTAAAATATAAATTCTTCCCAATTCTATTTATATCATAAACTCTCCAGACTGTTAGATTGAACAGCTGTACTGTTTGTGTCATGTAAATATAAGCTTTCCAAATATAATAAAAATGGAAGCTTTTAGTATTAAGACATAGTCTCAACAATTTAATGTAAATGTCTTAATTTAGGTCAAGCACAGTCTTGACGTCCACATGATAAACATGATATGCTTTAAAAAATTTCTTTTAAAACATTCAAAGCATAAAGAACAGTATAATAAAATCAGCAGCTATTGAACCATAGTAAACATTGGGTCTATATATTCTGAAACATTTGTGACTCACTTAGCTATGTTTACCATCAAGGAACCAGGCTTGAGTTGCACAAAATATTTAAACTTCATTTCCTCCAAATTATTTTTGAAATTTACAATGTAGAATTCATTCGCAGAACATGGAGTGCAATAGGACTTCGAAGGTATTTGAAAGTGAAAGAGACTTTAAGAACAACAGTTCAGCAGTAAGTAGATGATATGCTGTTCCCTGTGGCTCAATGAAATACTGAAGAAAGTCTCAAAAGCTGAGGTAAGATGTTTACTGCCTGGAGTAGAACACTGTGATATTAGGCCCAATTATCAACCTCCCTCTATGTATTTGGTCTTCTTGCTAAGCTTTCACAGTGCCAGTCACCCTTAATTCTTTTGGAAACTGCAAAATCTGCTGAAAATTCTCAAAGAATATAAATTTCTTTCAGAAGATTGACAAGGCCATATCACATTATGATTTAGAGCCAAATGATTTAAGCCTTGCATTTTCATGAACTTCTAGTGGTTGATGATGCTGCTGATATGATTGAAGTGTTGTGAGGGAAATAAAAATCTTCCAGTGCTCTGGAAGGAGTGATGTATGTATTAACTATTTCAGGCTCTTGTTATCATTGTAAACATGTTGATCAACATTAAAAAAATAAATAACTTTCTTAATAGCAGAAAATGCTACCTTTTAATAGCAGTATATAATCGACAGTACTGCTCTACTCTTAGTTGAAGAAACAGTTTAGCTGGGCTCTTGATAAATGCAACTTATTGGCTAGAATGGGGAGGACACCACTGGCATTTTTCAAGGCAATGCTTCAGTAATGAACTGTGAAAACCTACATAATTTCATCTAGTCATTACAAAAGGTGGCTAGAACTTTTATAAGGCTGCTGTTTTGACTGGGTGAGGTGGTTCATGCTTGTAACCCCAGCGCTTTCAGAAGCTGAGGTTTGGTGTTTGCGACCAGACTGGGCTACACAGAAAGACTCCATCTCTACAAAATATTATAGAATTACCCAGGTGTGGTGGCACATACCTGTTGTCCTAGCTGCTTGGGAGGCTAAGGCAGGAGGATTGCTTGAACCCAGGTATTTGAGACTGCAGTGGGCTACAATTGAGCCAGTGCACTCCAGCCTGGGTGACAGAGTGAGATCCCATCTCTTAAAAAAAAGGCTACTGTTTTACGGTTCACAGAATATGGGATTGTGTCCCATAGTGCCGTGAGCTTTCTGCACTGTTTTTCATTCTCCTTTCTTTTCATTCTTCTGACTCGGTAATTTTAGAGAACTTTTTTAGGTTTCCTGAAAAAAATTCTTTCTTCTGCTTAAGTCTGCTGTTAGAACTCCTTAATAAATATTTTTTAGTTCATTTATTGCATTCTTAAGCTCCAAAATTCTGTTTGGTTCTTTTTTATATTTTCTATCTGCTTGTTGATATTCTTATTTTGTTCTTATAAATTTTTTTTAGCTGTTGAGCAACTTTAGGGTGGCTATTTTGAATTTGAGTCAAGTAATGCATGTATATCTGTTTCTTTTCTTTTCTTTTTTTTTTTTTTTTTTTGAGACAGAGTCTCACTCTGTTGCCCGGGCTAGAGTGCCGTGGCATCAGCCTAGGTCACAGCAACCTCAAACTCCTGGGCTCAAGCCATCCTCCTACCTCAGCTTCCCAAGTAGCTGGGACTACAGGCATGTACCACCATGCCCGGCTAATTTTTTCTGTATATTTTTAGTTATCCAGCTAGTTTCTTTCTATTTTTTTAGTAGAGACGAGGTCTTGCTCTTGCTCAGGCTGGCCTCGAACCCCTGACATGGAGCCATCCGCCTGCCTCGACCTCTATATCTGTTTCTTTACTATTATTTTCTGGGGATTTATTTTTGCCTCTGGTCTATGTTTATGTTTCCTTGTTTTCTTGTATGTCTTGTAACTTTTTGTTAGGATTCATGCATCTAAAAAAACAGGCTCCTCCCCTAGTTTTTACAGAGTGGCTTTGTACAGTGGAAGACCCTAATGAATCAACCTGGCTAAAGATTCTGGGGGCAACTGAAATCGTTTTTGGAAGAGATGCAGTTACTTTGGGATTGTGCATGCAATTCTCAATTAGAAAGGCTTGGCGTTTTATTTTTTTCAGGCTCTTGTTCCCTCTTGTGTCTGTCTGCAGCATTCAATTTTTCTGATTCTACAACAGCAAGCCACTCGGCCCTCCCTTGGTCTCTGCAGCCATGCATTCAAATTATGCCAGCTCTTTGCCAGTGTTTCAAGTCAGGAGAGATAGATATTAGTCCCTTGGGAAGCCCTCCAAATAGTCAGAATGCCAGACTCATGCTCCACTCTTCTCTGTCTCACCAGAAGGAGAAGCCTCAAGTTGTATGTCTTCTGATCACACTGATTCATGCTTGCAGCAAGTTGCTACTTACTCTTTGTGTTCTCAGTGGCCTCTAGGTATCCAAATGCTAATTCTGTCAGTACTCAGAGTATGTAATATGTATAACAACCTTCCAATGAAAAAAATATACAGCAACGTCTTCTTTCCTTTGGTAGGAATGATGGAAAATCCTGCGGCTATATAAGGCAAGAACTAGCAGCAGCAAACAAAGGCCAGTGAATAGAGGGAAAATTGTGCATGGTACGGCAACCTGAAAAAACTTATGATTTAATGATCATTCTTTAAGCTGATTTATCAGTGCAATAACTGGTTTACCCTAAAAAGGAAAAGCAATCTTTAAACTTCAAATTCCACAAGAATGTATAGGCCTCTACTTTGTAGAGGTAGACCCACCATAAGGGTTTCTATTAATTTCCAAATTGAGTAAAGTCCCTGTTTATGCAGGGCATAATCTTCTTCCTAACCCACCAGCAAAATTCTCTAAAAAGAGAATTTAAAGCAAGCAAATGCTATGCTCTATAAAGGACCTCAATTATGACCTGAACAGACATGAAATAGGTCAATAAGAATCTGCTCTATTTTCAAGAAAAGGGCACATCTTGAACTTAAACAAGACAAAAACACTTTCTTCATAATGATGGACACTAGAGCATACTTCAGTTGTTGATACTTGTATATTGCTTTGTATGGATCAGACACTGGTTTTTTTTTTTTTTTTTTTTTTGGTTATTTACATTTATAAACTCAATCTGCAAAAACAAGTTTATGAGATAGGGAGTATTATTTCCATCCCCATTTCAAAGGTGAAGATAAGAGTATTAAAGTGGTTTAGTAAAATACTTGCAGCCATACAGCTACAGAGTGGCAAGTTCACAATTTGAAAGCACTTAGTCTGGCTCCAACAGCTTTGTTGTTATTATTTTCCTTAGCTTAAGTATTTTAAAGTAATTGCAAATATTAAAACAATTTTATCCCTGGATAATTTAGCCTTTGTTTTCCAAAATATAAAACGATTTTCCTCTTAGAAAAAAATTCCATAATCACAGCTAACAACAACAACAAAAATCTTAATAATATCTAGAAGCAAGTTCATTTCTTCAGTTATTCCCCAAATGTTCTTTACAGTAAATTCATCCAATACAGCAGCACTATACAGATACAATAATCTTGTTATATTTTTATGTGTTTTTTTATTTTTATTTTTTTATTTCAGCGTATTACAGGGGTATAAATATTTAGATTATATAATTGCCTTTGCCCCACCTGAGGCAGAGCTTCAAGTGTGTGCACCGCACCCATTAGGTGTCTATATACCCATCCCCTCCTCACCCCTTCCATCTGCCTGACACGTGATGAATGTTATTACTGTATGTGCACTTCAGTATTGATCAGTTAATACCAATATGATGGTGAGTACGTGGTGCTTGTTTTTTCATTCTTGTGATAGTTCACTTAGTAGAATGGGTTCCAGCACTATCCAGGATAATACAACATCTCTCATCATCAGGGAAATGGAAATCAAAACCACAATGAGACATTACTTATGTCTAGTGAGAGTGGCCTTTATCAAAAAGTCCCAAAACAATAAATGTTGGCGTGGATGTGGAGAGATAGGAACACTCATACACTGCTGGTGGGACTGCAAACTAGTACAACTGCTGTGGAAAGTAATATGGATATACCTCAAAGAGCTATAAGTAGAACTACCATTTGATCCAGCAGTCCCATTACTGGGCATCTACCCAAAAGAACAAAAGACATTCTATAAAAAAGACTTCTGCACTAGGATGTTTATTGCAGCACAACTGACTTTTGCAAAGATGTGGAAACAACCCAAGTGCCCATCAATACATGAGTGGATTAATAAAATGTGGTATATGTGCACCATGGAGTTCTACTCAGCCACAAAACAATGGTAATTTATGTCTCTTTGAATTTAGAAAAGTCCTTTAATAATGGCTTACTGTGGTGTAGTCTTGTAGAATGTCCCATTTTTTAGGTTTCTGTGATAGCTTTCTTCCTCAAGTTATTTAGTTTATTCCCTAAGCCTCTTTTATTTTTAGAAATAGAAAGTTATATCTAAAATTTGGTAAGATTCAGGATAAAATTTTTGGCAAAACTAAATAATACATGATATTTTACTGTTTATATTACATAGTTGACATCAGAGATTCATCCTATTTGGTTGTCCTATCATGAGTACCACAAAGGACTACTCAGTGATTTCACATGGGGTCAACATTATCATTCCTTTGTTAGGCTGTTTTTCATATGAATGTTCAGTCTCACATCAACCATTCTTGTAATCATTTTAATTCCAATTAGTAAAACCTGGTTGAATAAATTTTTGTATTAGGGTTGCCTATTGAGGATTTTCTAACTTTATTGTTCCCTGTACATTTATTAGCTGACTATTTTTCTGTTTATGTCAATTCTTCGCTTAACAGCTTGAACCGCTTGGTTACCATGGAAATAATTTCTACTGAAAAGGCAGACTATGCTAATTTTTTCTCTTTAATTATGATTTCTGAAAGTAAGACTTTGGTCATGAACCACCTTAAGTGGTGAAAAAAGTACTTAAGTGAGAACATAGGATATCTGTTTTTTTGTTCCTGGATTACTATCTTAGAATAATGGCTTCCAGTTCCATCCAAGTTGCTGCAACATACATTATTTCATTCTTTATGTTGGCTGAATAGTATTCCACAGTACGTACATGCTGTATTTTCTTTATCCACTCATCTGTTGTTGGACACTTAGGTTGGTTTCATATCTTTTTTTGTGAATTGTGCTGTGACAAAACATACGGGTGCATGTGTCTGTTTTATAAAATAATTTCTTTGCCTTTGGGTAGATCCCCAGTAGTGGGATTGCTGGATCAAATGGTAGATCTACTTTTAGTCCTTTGAGAAATCTCCATGCTGTTTTCTATAGAAACCACACTGGTTTACATTCCCACCAACAGTGAGTAAGCATTCCCTTTCACCACATCTGCACCAGCATCTATTATTTTTTGACATTTTTTTTGGGGGGGGGAAACCAACTGTTTTAATCTACTCCACATTCACAGAAACCTTTGAGGTTGAATGTTTTTTTTTTTTATTTTTGCTTTTTTTGCTTTTTTTTTCTGTTAGATTTCTCTTTACTTGTTTGTTTGTTTTTTGACTTTTTGAAAATGGCCATTATGGCAGGCGTAAGGTAGTTTCTTATTGTGGTTTTTAAATTTCCCTGATGATTAGTGACGTTGAACATTTTTTTTCATATGTTTATTGGCCATTTTTTCTCTTCTTTAGAAAAATATTTATTGATGTTTTTTGCCCACTTTTTAATGGGGTTATTTGTTTTCTTTCTTGCGGATTTGTTTGATTCCTTATAGGTTTTGGATATTAGGTATTCATCAGATGTATAGCTTGTTAATATTTTCTCCCATGTGGTAAATTGTCTATTTACTCTGCTAATCTCATCAAGAGAGTCCTGCTTCTCTTGTTGTAGACTCATAGTGCATTAATTTTTAAAAGATTCCTCGTTTTTTTGTCATAATAAGATATTCTAAGTACTTATTCTTTTCCTTACCAAAACCTATTTATTTTTATTTATAAATGATTTTGAAGTCTAAAATGTTGGATTTCAAGATAATAATTGCAAGGAAATATAGTTTCTATGCCATTTTAACGTTCAGAGCAAGAATATGTGTATATTCAGAAACCAAAGTTCTTAATAATATTTCTCTTAAGTTTTAGGTGAAAAAATAACTAAATTGATTTAATAGTATAATTTTTGCTGAAAATATTGACAATATTAACTTATCTACTTTCTTCTACAATGTACAAAGGGTAATGATTTCTATATACCAATAAATTAAAAATTAAAATGCAGAGAAGTTTTTGAAGATTTTTGGCTTTAGAATATATCTTACTAAGAATATACTAAATTAAATCACTGCCTGATTTGTAAAGTGTGTGTTCTCTGGTTTAGTTTCTAATTTGATGTGTATTTAGCTTCATTCCTTTTGGACAATTCTATTTAAGCAATTTCTTCATATTGGGATTTTTGCCAATTGAATAGATGGAAAATCTTACATTAGTACTTTTAATTTGTAGTTTTCAAATTATGAATGAAGTTGAACAGCTTTTCATATGTTTAAGGTTATTTGTATTCCTTTTGATGAATTTCTATAAATGTTGGTTATGTATTTTTGTCTTGCGCTATTATCTTTCTTCTAGATTTCTAGCTAATTTTGTATTAGGGTGATTAGCTTTTGGTCTGTGATATAAATTACAAATATTGTTTCCAAGTTAATAATATATCTTTTGATATATTAATATTCTATGATATTGTTAACATAGAAATTTTGGATTTAGCCAGTCAGATCAATTTATTTTTTCTTTTAATGGCTTTTGGACTTTGAGGCCTAGTTAAGAAGACATTATCCACTTCTAAGTTGTAAAGTGATTTGTTTATGTTTTCTCTCATTAATTGGATGTTTTTATTTATTTAATTTTTACATTTTTTGAATCCATGGGAAGTTTACCTTAGCATACAATCTATGGATCAAAATTTATGTTTTTCTAAATTACTATCCAGTAATCACAAAACTATTTATTAAAAAAATTATTTTTAATCCATAGATTTGAGATGTATTGATGATGACCTTGACTAGTACTCTATAATATCTATTGCAATGAAGATATACTAGCCATAAATTGTAATACATGAAATTAAAAGTCATCCATTTATAACTCTAACTTGAGAATTATAAGAAGTAGATATATTTCCAACTATAGTAGAAGATTTTTACCTACTTCACTCAGTCCTTAAACATTACAGTATACACACACACTTAATGCATATGAAATTTTTCAAACACAAAAATTAATTATTTTCTGTAAGTGGGACATTTTGTTATAATTTTTTTCTTCACCTTATGCTTTTGGATGCAATTTTGTTCCTATAATTAAAGGAAGGCATTTATACTCACAAAAAGCACAAAGTAAAGCTATTTAAATATAAAATTATATACAAAAATACACAAAGAATTTCTAAGTGTAAATTATTTTATTCTCTGGAATCTTGAATTAAACTATAAAATGTTTCTTCCGGTGGAAATCATTAATAAATAAATGATCAAATCATTTTAATATTTCATTGGAATCTCTGTTATTCTTTGGTACCTAAAAGCATATAAGTTTCATTTCCAGAAAAATATTTCTTAGAAGTATTTTAGTTATAAAGAGCAAATATACATTCAAAAAAGTACATCCTGCCCACTACATTACCTTAGTTTCACACTAGTTAAATTAACACTCCTGAAAAACATTGTGAAAATCAATTAATTTAGTCTTCATTTGCTAAAATTAGGAAATAAGGTAAATCATTTAAAATAGAGTACTTATATCCCTTAAAAATATTCAGTAACCTTTATTTCAAGTTTTTTTTTTGTTTTGTTTTTCATCAGTCAATTTTGTATCTTTTTTAATAGGATAACTTTTAAACTAGGACTTTGGGCTCAATAGTTATGGTTTTAGTGAAACAGAGCTAAATTGGAATATAATCAAGGGGACATTTCATTATGAAGGAATTAGCTCAAAAGGAGTTACAAATTTGTCTCCTGAGATTTAATAGAACATGGCCAATTTTCTGAAAGAATTAAGAGAAAAGTCCAGGCTGGCATGTTAAAAGAATGCAATTCTTATTTGTGTACTAGAATTGTAAACATAAAGTAACATCTGTGGATTATTAAAATTTGGTGTATGTTTACAATGGAATACTATTCAATTTTAAGAAACGACAGTGAGCTAGCACCGCTTATATTATCCAGGATTGAGCTCGAGCTCATTATTCGAAGTGAGGTGATGCAAGACTGGAAGAATGGGCTCCACATGTATTCGCCATCAAATTGGTACTGACTGATTAACACTATGGTGCTCAAATGGTGGTGGAGTTCACCAGGGATTTTCCACATCTAAGGGATGTGGAGAGCATTGTAAATGGGAGGGGCATGTTTGAAATGTAGCTGGGGATGAGAATTAGGGTTTTAATAGGGGGAAGGAAATCTTCTAAAACTGATTTATGTGAATAGCTGTACAACTTGGTAAATTTACTAAAAATCATTTAATTCTTCACTTAAAATGGGAGTAATGGCATGGAATGTAAATTATACTTCAATAAATCTGTCAATAAAAAGGAGAGAAAAAAGTTTGACAAATAAAAAAAAAAGCCTCACCAGGATAAAAAATCAAAGCTAGATATGTTATTTTAATTTTACTTTAAATTCAAGAATAAAGAAAAGAAAGAAAGAAAACAAGTTATCTATATGGGAAAGGATAAGTTCTGTTAGGCTTATTGGCATGAAACACCAGAAGGCAATGTAATGATACTGACCATCTTGAAGAAAATGAATTATAAATAACCCAACAAGTCTATATTGATATAAATTGTCATCTATATGCAAATAAATATGTGTGCATATGCATATCTCTATATATATATAAGTACATATATATGTTTTCAGAACTCCTAGGGGTAAACAAACAAAAAAACCTGTATCTGTAACAAATCTTTTATAATGGAAGCACATACATGTACACATACACATACAGAACTGTCTGGAAAACTAATTTAAAAATGCAAGATTAGGAAAGTGGCAATATAGAATAATTGATAATGCTCAATGAAGCCAATTAATCAAAGCACGATGTTATAAAACTGAACCTTCTCTAGATGTACCTGTTTTAAATTCAGGAAGGGAACAGGAAAGGAAACCCCATTTCAGCTTCAAGCTTAAACCACCTTCATCAACATTATCAGAAGCCCCACATTTCATGAGTTAGTACTGTTCCACATTAATAAAGTAGGTTTCTATTTTACATTTGGATTTTTATCCTTTATTATACACTTCCTTAATTTTATAATCTCAGAGAACAGGATTGAATGGTGGTGCCCTTAACCAGCTGATATAGGACTGTTCTCTTGGGATCGTAAGTACTTTGTCACTATCGAGTTAAACCTCTCTCCATTTCACTTCCAGGGTTAAGAAGAATAAACCATCAATATTTTTTTCTAAAATAGAGTTTAAATTATGTGTTTTAAAAATATAGCCTTCTTGCATCTCTGAATCTAGAATTCTTACTGGGAGAAGGACTGTTTTGAAAGGTTGGAGGCTTTGAAAATGCTACATTGACCCTGCTCTGGGAAAAGCTTGTTCACTAGAGTTTCCAAAATCTAGCCCAGCAACTTTTCCAAATGTTTTGCATTCATAGCAACACCATTCCAGGCTATAGAGTGTGAGATTTCAATCTTCTTTGGTTCTGTAAAGAACTTTCCCGTTGTTTTTAAACAGCTAAATAAATAGGGAGAGGTACACTAATTTCAGAATCCTGTGAAAGCAATTACTACAAGGCTTCTGGCTTTTAAGAGAGTTGCTTTTTTGTGTGTAAGAGAGAGATGGGAGTGAGAGGTATTGGAAAATAATGACAAATCCTATTGCTAAAAATATATACATGTATAGGTGTGTGTGTGTGTGTGTGTGTGTGTATTTAATTTACTATTAGGATATTCTTAGTCAAAATCAAAAATAAATATTTTATTTTTTAAACCTTTTTCCAATGATAATCTCTATAATTTGTTTTTGTTGCTATTTTTTAATAGATGCTCAAATTCACTCTTCACACTCACATTTAAGTCAAGGATCCACTTTTAAATTTATTTTTAATTGATAAATAAAAATTGTCTGTTAAGTATAGTCATTGTGTTGTACAATAGATCTCTTGAACTTATTCCTCTTCCCTAACTAAAATTTCATATCCTTTGGCTAACATCTCCCCAATCCCCAGCACATTCCCTGGTAACCACCATTCTTCTCTCTGCTTCTGTGTGTTTGACTTTTTAAGATTCCACATATAAGTGAGATCGTGTGATATTTGTCTCTCTGTGCCTGGCTTATTTTACTTAACAATGTTCTCCAGGTTCATCCATGTGTCTCAAATGACAGGATTCTCCCCCTTTCTAAAGGCTAAGTAGTATTCCATTGTGGTCTGGGCACGGTGGCTCATGCCTGTAATCCTAGCACTCTGGGAGGCCGAGGCGGACGGATCACTCAAGGTCAGGAGCTCAAAACCAGCCTGAGCAAGAGCGAGACCCCATCTCTACTAAAAATAGACAGAAATTAATTGGCCAACTAAAAATATATAGAAAAAATTAGCCGGGCATGGTGGCGCATGCCTGTAGTCCCACCTACTGGGGAGGCTGAGGCAGGAGGATTGCTTGAGCCCAGGAGTTTGAGGTTGCTGTGAGTTAGGCTGAAGCCACGGCACTCTAGCCAGGGTAACAGAGTGAGACTCTGTCTCAAAAAAAAAAAAAAAGTATTCCATTGTGTATATATACCACATTTTCTTTAACCATTGATCTATGGATGGACACTTAGGTTGATTCCATATCTTGGCTCTTGTGAATAATGCAATGAACATGGTGGTGCAAGTATCTCTTTGACACACTGATTTCATTTCCTTTGTATATATACCCAGTAGCAAGATTGCTGGATTGTATGGTAGCTCTATTTTTAATTTTTTGAGTAGCTTCCATACTGTTTTTCATAAAGCTTGGTTTTTTAACACTACAACAACTAAAATTTACTGAACAGAATACAAATACACACACACACACACACACACACACAAAACCCTGAATGGAGAACAATTACACTTCATTTCACATAATTATCTTGTTTGTTTTAAAGGGGACCCTGAAAATCTTCTTTATAAGTCTTCTCATAAACTAGAAGGATATAGCTTTCCAATTCTGTCTCTTAAAATCTGCTAGACTTAATTATATTTACACAATGCCCAACTCCATGTCAAATGATGTTGATACTCTACAACCTTGGAGATCACTGGCAGAAGTGCTCAGCTGCCTTATTCAGATGGGTGCTTTTCATTATACTCTCATAGAGCAGCCCCATTCTTCCCTCCATAGGATCCAACTACATCCATTTCTTAAAGTCCATATCATGTACATCTTCCTTTATGAAGCTGTCTCCTGCTCTTCTATCCGACATGGACTTCCACATTCTCTTACCTCTTAGTTATAGGTATTATTAGACAGACACACTTTAAGAAGCAGCTGACTCCCCATTAGCTCATCAGGATTATCCTTGTACCCCAGATCTGAACTCAATTTCTACCACTCTCCAGTTGTGTCATTTTGGGCAAACTACTTAATCTAAGGTATCTTTCATTTCCTCTTCTATTCTTTCTTATCTCAGTATTCTTCTTTGAAATATTTATTCATTTATATTTACATATTGCATTGAGCCCAGTACTTGCTCAAAAAAATTTCTGGTTTCCATTTCCTTTTTCCATTCTTCTTTACCTTTCCTTTACCCTCCATAAACAAAGATGTGAATTTAAATATGAAATTTCGTTGCTGAGTGAATTGAATTCTTGACAGACATTTAAAAACATATTTCCAGGTTAAAAGCTGAATAATAAGAGAGGGATGGCATTTCCTCTAGAACAGTCAATCCTAAAAAAAACCAAATAATAATTAGGAAAGAATAATTGTTCTATTGGCAAAATAGTTTTTATTCAAATAGAGAAAAAGAGCAGGAAAATAAAAGATTATCCTGAGTTAGTATTATAACAGTTGTGTCAGGAAGGTATGTTTTAGAAAACTGTGGCATCTTTTCCCATTCTGCCATGGTAATCCCATGTACTAAATGCACTCCGACAGCCTGATTTAAACCTGTAGTCAAGGGAAATCAATATAGCTAAGAATACACTTTGGAATTTTAAAGAACTAAGGTAACTCTGGAGCTTTTTCATACTAACTTTCCTTGAATAAACTGTCACATTTGTATAAAATCCAAAATTGCGACTCCTCTCAGCACTGGAATCCCCTTTTCTTATCTCCTCTATAGAGCACCTTCATTTTAGGAAACAAATAATTTGCTAAATATTTGCAGTAAGAGGAAAGGCCGTGAGGGAGTTGCTCGCATAATGATGAACGGTCTGAAAATGCCTTTTTCAGAGGATGACTAGTTAACTGCAGGGCTTTCGCTTTGCTGGGCAGGGTATGTCATCTGGGACCAGAGCTGACTTGCTTGAAGCAATGAAGGAGGTTTATTGGCTATATGGGAAAAGAGTCCACGAGGAAAGTGAGACCACTGTGGCTTAGGAGGAAAGAAAGAATTATAGAGTGAGCAAACATATCTAATCTGTATTTTTAGTAAGTGGTCAGACACATAACATATGAGTCTCTCAGGTAACCTCCATATTAACAAACCTGGATTCAGCCTCTGCAAGGCAGTCAGTCACGGAGGGAGCTGACGCTTACATCCAGAGAGGTCTCCTGATACAGGAAAATCATGACTGTTGCAGTCTCCTTTATGTCTTTATTTTTAAGGAATGTGACAAAATGTTACAGCTTCAAGGTCAGTGACAATGGGAGGACACCCAGTGCTAACAATAATTTGCCAACGTCCAAGAAAAAAAATACAATGTAGACAAAAATTTATCCAGGATATTTTCTCATATTCACCTTGTAATACTCTTACTTGCTTTTCTGTCTTGTTTTTCCTTGTGAGGGATACATTCTTCCTTTATATTACTATAGTATAGCTAGGAAATCTGTTGATGATTAGTATGATTATTATTATAAAACTATTACTTACAATGTGCTGGATACTATTCTAAATATTCTCCATGTGTTCAAATGGTTAATTCTTACCATTCTTTATGTTATCCTGAGTATCCACACATGGGGTTTGGTCTTACACTGAGACATATCCGCCCCCTTCCCTGTCTCACTAGAAAATCTATGAAACACAAACATAAACAAAAACAGCAACACAGAAGTACATTTCCCAAAGATATAGTTATCCACTTCAGAATAATATCACAGAAGGATTCAGCAGAAACATCTAAGTGAGCTTTGGAACCCCAGGTCCTGCAGACAGACCGGGCTGTCGAGATGGGCAGTAGAGTTTCATTAATACTACCGAGGAAATTCACAACCTGGAAGTTAGTGTTTTAGATCTAAATAATGGACAACAGAAAATAAACTATAAAACTAAGACTTTGTTTTGTTAAATATATTTTCATAGCTACAACATAACTATAATCCTACAAAGAGCTAAAAAGTAAAATTATAAAAGACAAAGAATAGCATGCATTTCAGGCTTCAAAATTGTGTCCGTAATTTTTCCATCCTCACAGCTTTTATTTATTTATTTAATTAGTATTTTTTTTTTCAAACTTTGCAATAAACTCAAAATAAAATAATTGCAAGTGTTCCAAACAGACGTGGTAGCCAAACGGGGTCTGACTGTATTGGAATTGGCTGAATGATGTAGTGGCTCCTCAACAAAATAAAGAGAGCATCTCTACCCTAGGATAAGCTTTACTTATTTGATCATGATAAAAAGAAGACAAGGTATGATAAAGATGTAAGAATACAAGAAAAAACTAACATATGCAAGAGGGTCAAATTAAAAATATACTATGCAATAACAATAAATAATATTTGTTTTGTATTTATTAGATGCTGGGAATGATATACTGACATCGGCTTATGGTTTGGACAGGAACTAAACCCTCAATGTGGGCCCTGGGAAACATTTGCCACCTTCTCTACAACATCCAGAATACCTTTCAAAGTTAGTTCATACGGTTAGTATTTCCTAGAACTAAAAGGAAAGCATCTGATCTATTTTTGTAAATCTATCATTGGCCATCTAATATGAGACTAGCAATATGTGCCTTGAAATTCAACTAGAAACCAATGGACAAGGATCAAATTTAGGACCTCAGAGTTATCCGAAAGAAAATTGTTTCTGGCTATAGTACTGGTATTTTTGTTGACATCTATTATTTTTCAAGCTTTGAATATCCCCATTTAAAAGTGCCTGGATTTAGTTCATAGATTGTGTATATATAGTATCTAGCAGTAATACTAGCTGTACTACATCAGTTTCCTAAAGCTATAAAACATTTCCTGATGGTTAATTTTATTGTTGCATGAGGTCTATGGTATTTTTACCCTAACATGATAATCCTATAGGAAAGGATACTAAAATTGACTCAGCTCATCCAAGGATACCCCTGTTGATGATAAACACATAAGCTAGGATGCCTGCAATATAAATCAGGAGAATTAGAAAGGCATAATAGAGGTCCCCCACCCCACAGCATGCACATGCGTGCGCACACACACACACACACACACACATACATGCATACACACACACACCTGGAAAAGTCTTCAATAATTTCAATTCCTTCTATGAGACTATTTTTCCCATGAGCAATTGGAAAACCTTGGCTATAGAGTTTGCCCCTAAACTGAGGGTGTCTAAAGAGAGAAAGGGGCCAGGCTTTGAATTTTTTCATCTGATACAGTTTTATAAATTAAAGGACCTCAAGAGGTAGGTCCCACTTCTGTCAACCACAAAATTGTATCAAGTAGGCTTCTTGCACCTGTCTCAGCAACCTCTAGAAACTACTGTTGAATGCCTATGTCAAGGAAGGAAACCCCAAGAGGTATTGTAGTGAAGTTCTTTAACCAATGAGGTGGTAGATTTCTGATTTCACATATGTATCAGACTTCTGATGAAGGGACAATGCAAAAAGGGCAGCTATCCATGAAGAAGGTATACCCTGATTTAAATGCTCTGTCTTTCTGACCAAGGTTATGTTCTGAATGTTTTCTGGATGTTTTACTCTAGGTTCTTACTTAGATTATTAAATCACTTCCTGAGTGAGTCATTAAGTCACTGTTGGTCTTTTTCTCAGCATTCTCTCCCTGATACTTTATTAAGTATATTTCTGAGCCTGTCTTGAGATGATCCTTTGGACCCCTTAGGATAAGTCCCAGACCCTTCCTTAAGTCGTGTTGTTAGTCAGATGTTTCTGGGCCTTCTCCCCTAGAATCTTCTTGGGCACATCAACCCAATCCTTAGACCCTTGCTGCTCTAGCCCTTAAACACTGAGGGTGACGAGAGTCTATATATTCCCTTCAGCTTAGTTATCCCTGGTCATTTGCTCCGAGGGTGCATGGATTCCAGAATCTCTGCAATTATTCAGTCCAGGTCTATTTTGAAGGTGATGCTAGAGTTGTTTCCTCATCTTCTCATGGATAGCAAAATCTTCAGGAAGGTTGACAGTGTCCATAGGACTCTATCACATAGAAATGGAAAGTCAGGCTATCTTCGGGAAGGTTGGGAGCTAGAAGACTAAAAGCTTTCTGAGATCCTTGGACCTCTCAGGGTAAACTCCTGAACCTTTCTGGTTGCTTCTGCCACAAGAACCATTTTTGTTTTCTGATTTCAGTAATTGTAAGAGACTGTGCCTCTTTCTGGATTCTAAGAAGCGATGTTCCACAGACTCTAGTAACTGGAGAAGATGTTAGCAGAAGTGGGAAATAGGCTTAAAGTGGACCTGGGGCTATACCTGAGCCATCTGGGAGGTAATTGTGTCAGGATTGCAGGGTATTGTCAGAGCTGGGTTGTGGTGGAGAAGAGGCTGCAGCTGGGGAATTAGTGGGGACCTGGTGAGCACTAAAGGTAGCCACTATAGGGAAACAGCTACTAGATGCCAACACAGCACCTGTCATAAGCTTACTGAGTCTAAAAAGGAGTTTCTGGAAGAACTGACTCAATTTCTGTTGCAAATGTTCCCCAAGGTCTTGGGATTTAGGAGACAGTAGGAGCTGTGCAGCTACTCTGATTACCCTTAAGTGGTCCAGAAGAGTTGGGGTCAATGTAGTTCTGGCTCTTCAACTTATTCTAAGATACTGAGAGTATTCAGTTCATAGCCCAGTCTCAGTTGTTTTAAAAATAATCCCTTCTTCTTTTCTTTCTCCAAACCTATCTGGAAGTCCACTCTCTTTATGACTCAAATCTTCAAGTTTTTCTGGGTATTTTTCCTACACACAGAAAGGCTTCTGGCTTCCATATGGCTGGTTGCAGGTTTCTCAGAGTAAACTCTTGATGTATGGAGAGGAAGATGCTCTTGGTGGAGAATACGGTGTGAAGATGTTAGGAGGGTCAAGTCTTTGTTAGATGTGTGCCACAGGAAGCTGGAATGGGCTGTTGGGAGTGGTCTATGACTGACAGTATTGGAACAACAGAGACCAACAAGTAAAGGAACTCTGGAGATGAACTCTTTGGGACATTGTTCAATAGCACAAGAATCATATAAGATTGGGTCAGACTTAATATGGTATACAGCAGTTGTGGTAGACATAATAATGAACCCCAAAGATATCCACATTTTAATCCCTGGAACGAGTGAATATGCTACTCTACATGGAACAAAGAAATAAAGGTATCAGATGGAGATAAGGTTGCTAATCAACTGGCCTTAAAATAGATAGAACAACCTGAATTATTTAGGTGGGTCCAATGCAATCACAGTGTCCTTAAATGGGAAAGAGGGGGACAGAAGAATCAGAAAGATGTGATTTGAGAAATACTCAACTGACCATTGCTGGCTTTGAAGATGGAAGGGAGCCACAAAGCAAGGAATGCAGGAAGCCTCTAGAAGCTAAGAAAGGGAGGAAAACAGACTGTCCCTTAGAGCCTCTAGAAAGGAACCAGCCCTGCTGACACCCTAATTTTAGCCCAGTGAGACACATTTTATACCTCTGAAATACAGATCTATGGGATAACAAATCTGTGCTGTCTTAAGCCACTAAGTTTGTGATAACTTGCTACAGTAGCCATAGGAAATAGGTACAGTGTTAGTGAAGGAGAGAGGGTCCTTGGGTGGTAGAGGATGCTGTCAAATGGATCAGTTGGATTCTTGGGGTGATTGAGGTTGGTGAGAAATTGATATCCTGAGAGAATGTGGATAAAGTGAGAACTTCATCTTCTTGCTCCTGCCTTGAACAAGAATGCAAGAAAAGAACAAGGAAATGCAACTAAACTATCACTCTCCTCTTTCTAGGCAAGCTAAAGAGCTTCATTATTCATGAATAATATAACTTTCTACATCAAATTCATGAACTCTGTGCTCCTTCCCTGTTATTTGTTTGTAAAGGTGGCAAACATACATTGTATTGCTCCTTCTTTGTAAAACTCAAATAAAGAAGTGTTTTATGCACCTGATCCTCTATTGCTATTCCAGTCAGTAGCCCTCTGCTGAGGACGGGTGCAGAATCTGTGACCTGTGTAGGTATGTGTGGGCTCTGTCAGGCAGAATTCTGCTCCTGGAGGTCAGAGCTCATTTAGCATCTGATCAGAGGCATTCAGAGACTCAGCCTTTCTTTCTAGGTCATCCCAAAGACAGAGGCTGGGTCCAGAGGTGCCTGATACAGAAAACAGAAAGCTGAACAATTGTGTCATCCCGTTTCCTCACAAGTATGCTGTACTCTTAATAATCCACTCCATAGACACTGAATCACAGTGTTTTAACCACATCTTGGGATATTTTCCAACACCCAGACAGTCTGTGAGCTTTGGATAGAAGATTTATTTCCCACTTTAATCTCCATCCTGTCCAGCCTGGTCTACTAGAAGGAAATTGCTCCTATTTTTCCTGGAATGCACCATCTCACATGTCTGCTGATTCAGTAAAATGGGAAGAGGAATATTTAAAAAAAACAAAACCAAAAACAAAAACAAAAAACAGTCCATCTACATTGGAAGCCAGATCTAGAATTTTTTAAAACAGATTTCTATCCCTTTTTACCTAAAATTTGATTCATCTGGAGGGAGTACATATAAAAGAAAGAAGAGTCCCACACTCCACAGTCAAAGGAAAAAAAAAAACAGATAAAATATCCTAGGAAGCTGAATTTGAACTCATCCATGGGACACTATAGCTGTTTAGGTAATGGAAATCTTTCTTCATTTTGTACAGCACACTACTGTTTCAGACAACTGGGCACTCATCATGTATGTGCTCTATGACCTACCGAGCTACGGAACATTTGCAAAGGAGACTTCAAAGTGAAGAGGGGACAAAAAGGAGATGGTGAACCCCCAACCCCGCTCCCACCATCCAACCAACCAGATCCATCCACTTATCCTAGGCTACCAGATACCTCCATCTTTCTCTAGGCCTTGCTATTTTCCAACTCTAACCTTTCAGAATATCAGCTATACCCAGTACAATTTTCCTTTTATGCCACATACAGCCTGATATTAGTTTGATCTGAACCTTGAAATTACCAATTTCACAGCCTTAAAAGTCTGGATTTTTCCCAGAAATATTTGTTCATTCCTAGGTCATTATACTCTTAGATTTTCCCTTTTCCTTGACTCCAATTTCCCCACATAATCTGGTCTTGCCTTTGATCAACCCAGATGTAGAACTCAGCAACTCTCCGTTTACCCAAAATAATCCACTTCTACAAAACAGCATGAGTGAGCAACGTAGTTTCTAACAAATACACGGCGAGAGTGCCAAAGTGTTGAGAGAGGTGCTAGCACACCTCGTGGCAAATGGTTTAAACCCATCTGTTAGCAATTATTGGTACCTGGAGTTATACCAAGTAGGATGTATGGTTGTGTTGAGTTATATCAATATTTACTTCCTCTGTGAATGGTTCCCTAAGTTTTCTCTTTTATTCTGTAACTTTTCACACAAATCACTGTTGGTGGTTTTAAAAGCTATAACATTCTAAAAAATAATTAATGAGGTGATTTACTTGGTGGTATATATAGATGTAGATAGATATATGTGGGTAAGTGTAGTAGCATGTGTATTTCTCCCTTTGTGACCCGCCTCTGTCAGAGTTATAATAAGAATGGCTTTATCATTTAGATTAAAAACTGCTGAAATCAAGCACTGCTTAATTTATTCACCTTAATTTCCTCACTTCTCCCCTTATTATAAAGGAAAAGTCTTGGCTGAGGACTTCAAACTATTTCACTCATATGATGGGGATTTAGCAGCATCGGTAGCTCCTTTCTTTGCCCAATTTCTTCAGTAGCAGCAGCTTCTCCTTAGTCCACTACCCCCTCAAAATTTAAACTTTAAGCTGCCCTCCCCCTTATTTTTCTCTCTTCACTGCAGTAGATCTTTCTGTTTGGAAAATTCCTCCTGAACATCCTGGCATCTCTGGCATTGTCATTTATGTCCTGATTCCGGCCCTGGCTGGCTCTAAAGGCCTTAGCACTGCTATATGTTAAAATACTCTTCCCAGTTTGAACAAAGATATGCTTCATAAAGAAACTATCAAACTAGCTATAAGGGGCTATAGAAATAGCCCATCAATTTTAGTCTTCAAAAATGTCAATATCATAAAAAGCAAAAAAAGCCTGTGGAACTTTAACAAATTAAAGGTGACTAAAGAGACATGGTAACTAAGTACATTATGTGACCATATTCTAGAATCTATCATTACAGATTATAATCTATAGACTGTAAAATATGGAGTGGAAGGAATACCATGCTATAAAGGATATTCCATGATGAATTGAAACGCAGCTGGCAGATTTTATATAATTCTGTATAAATATTCAGTATAAAGAACATGATAATTGTACTATAGTAAAATTCTATTTTTTATAAAGTGCTCTCTGAACTATTTAACTTATTCTCAAACACATCCCATGATGTATTCAACTTACTCTCAAATGTTTGGGGAAAAGTATAACATGTGTATTATAGAAAGAGAATAAGACAAAATATTAAATCTACATGGATCTGAGTAAAAGGTACAGAGAAGGATATTCCTAACTATTCTTGTAAGTTTGAAACTACTTACAATTTAATTTTAAAAATGTAGTTTCTTTGATTTTACCTTCATTTTGAGATTCTCTTAGTTTCTCACAAAGTCACAACTACTCAAACCCCCCAGAAATGTGCTATTCCATCTTTATATTAGCTCTCTCAGGTCCTGTCGCAGGAAAAATTTGTATACACTTATGAAAATTGATACATCTATGAAAACTGAGGTTCTAACATTCCAACTAGGTTATTCAGAATACTAAATACTAAAAAAGAGCAAAAGCAATGCATGCAACCTACAAGGATACAAAATAAGTAGAAAAAGACAAAGAATCATGCTTATAGCATATAGATTTCAGATCCAAAGTTTCTAAGTACAGATTTTGTTTTATTTTTGCTTTTTTTTTTGTGAGACAGAGTCTCACTCTGTTGCCTGGGCTAGAGTGAGTGCCATGGCATCAGCCTAGCTCACAGCAACCTGAAACTCCTGGGCTCAGGCTATCCTTCTGCCTCAGCCTCCCGAGTATCTGGGACTACAGGCATGCGCCAACATGCCCGGCTAATTTTTTCTGTATATTTTTAGTTGGCCAATTAATTTCTGTCTATTTTTAGTAGAGACGGGGGTCTCACTCTTGCTCAGGCTGGTTTGGAACTCCTGACCTTGAGCGATCCACCTGCCTCGGCCTCCCAGAGTGCTAAGATTACAGGTGTGAGCCATCGCGCCCGGCCTATTTTTGCTTTTATATTTTTTACTTTTTTCGATATATAATCTTGCTCTGTTGCCTAAGCTAGAGTACAGTGGCAGCCTCATAGCTCACTGCAACCTCGAACACCTGGGCTCAAGTGATCCTCCTGCCTCAGCCTCCTGAGTAGCTGGGACTACAGGGAGCTACCACTATTTTCGGTTAATTGTTTTATTTTTATTTTTATTTTTATTTTTTGTAGAGAGAGGGATTTCACTACGTTGTCCAGCCTGGTTTGTGTAGATATTGCAGTCCAATAAAACTAAGTTTAAATTCTCATTTTGACACATGCTTTGTGACTTGAACATTTCATTTCTTTGATTTTTGAATTCCTTATCTGAAATATAAAAGTAAATGTCACTAATTCATGGAAAAAAATACATATTCAGGCATATGATGAAGATTTCTAACAAAAGAGAAATAAGGAGGAAAAGACTAGCACTGTCAGAAAAGAAAACATTATATCCAGTCACCGTAGTTAAAGCAAAGGGGTATCAATACAGGAATAAACAGAAAAATAAATCAAACAAAACAGATTTCTAAAATCCATCCCCAAAACCAAGGCAATCTTATCTTTGATACAGGAGAAAATTTGCATAATTATATAAGAGATTAATTCAACATACCCTTTTGAGACAAATGGGGAGCTGAAGAGAAATGGATTTTCAGAATGATGGAAAACTGGAGGCTGAGATGCTCACCAGGAGCACCTGAGCACTGACCTTACCTTGTACCCCAGGTCATGATATGGGCCTGCCCTTAAGGAGCTTGTATAGGGAACTGGCTGTTTTGATCTATTTCCAAAAATTTTCCTGGAGTAGTGATAAAAGTAGCAAGTATGAAATATGAAAATAACTCAGCTTCCATATCCAGCAGGTGAGGACATCAGTCAAGACGCTGAACATCAAGAAAATTACCTGTAAGAAGCTCTGTGCCTGCTTTTGACCTGGGTGGCCACCTCTTTGGAAAATATTATTTTTGTGTTTGTGTTTATGCACTTTCTTCCCATTAACCTGTGGGTCACCCAAGAAATTGTAGAAGCTATGAAAATATCAGTATAATCAAAGATTTAAATGCAGATAAAGAAAATCATAAAAACAACAGGGATTTTTTTTTTCCTTAATACCCTCAGAATGGGAAGGTCTTTTAAAATATGTATCCAAAGCTATTATTGAAGGAACTGAGAAATACCTGAGAAAACATCTGCCCATTTCTCCCACATTTGGCCCATGGCCACCTACTACCATTACCCCATCACCACCAACTATCCTAGATCTTTGAATGCATTTGAGGTTGCCTATGCATATATAACAACAGAGAGAAAGGAGTCCTTAACATTTAACATAAATGTTAACAAACTACAAGCCAGCTGCAGTCTATGTGCCTATAGTCCCAGCTATGTGGAAGGATCCATCCAGCCCAAGAGTTTGAGTCTACCCTGGGCAACATAGTGACACCCCATCTTGAAAAAAAAATTAAAAATGTTAACAGACTCCAAATTCTTCTTCTCACTGATTTTTTAAAAATATATTCAGGCCGGACATGGTGGCTCACACTTGTAATCCCAACACTTTGGAAGGCCAAAGTGGGAGGATTGATTTAAGTTAGGAGTTTGAGACCAGCCTGAGCAAGAGCAAGATCCAGTCTCTACAAAAAATAGAAAAATTAGCTGGGTGTGGTGGCATGTGCCTGTAGTTCCAGCTACTTGGGAGGCTGAGGCAGAAGGATCACTTGAACACAGGAATTTGACGTTGCAGTGAGTTATGATGACACCACTGCACTCTACCCTGGCAACAGAGCGAGACCCTATCTCAAAAAAAAAATATATATATATATAAAATGTATATTCAAAGTTCTATATCAATAACAGAAAATATCCTAGTTCTTTTAATACATTACGTTTCTATTGTATTACTCTGCCTTACTTGACCAGAAATGATTGATATTTTTCTTTCTTCCCATTTTTGCTATCACTAATGTTTTGATGAAATTCTTGAACTTATGTCAGTGAGAATGTATTTTGAATAAATTTTTATGAATGATATAAGCATTCTCGTTTTTAAAAAGCTATTGCGGAATTTATTCTTAGGACACTGAAATCATTTATCTCTCACACCAATGGAAGGTGAGTATGCCTATTTCCCCATACCTTGATGATGATATAGGTTTATTGAGCTTTTTAATCTTTGCCAATCAGGCAGTTGAAGTGGCAATTTATGGTTTTAATTTGTATTTTTTCATATTTTGAGTAAGGTTGGACATCTTTTCAAAGGTTTAAAAATCCCATGTACTTCGTTACTTTGAGTTGTATCCTGTTTTTACTTATTATTTTCTCTACTTGGATTTTTATATATTTTCTTGTTGTCTTGGAACATTTGTATATTAAGAAAATGAGCCATTTGTCTATAATATAATATTTGGTAGAAAATATTTTCCCCCAGTTTGCTCACCATCTTTAGCCATGTTTATCTGAGTGTATGTGTGTACATGTATGCATGTGTTTGGAAGTATGTGTGTTTATCTCTATGCTTAAAAGAAAATAGTTGGGTTTTTTTTAGGTAGTGTTTTTTAATTATTAGTTTATTAAAATTAATAAAAAATTCAGACAGTCTCCCCAAATTTTCAAGTTCATATGGAACAAAAATTCTGTTCTGAAAAAATATCAAAGGATAATCAGTCTGTTTTAGATTGAAAGTACTGTACTGATGTTTTATAAAGATTTGGTTCTCATTGGAATTAAAAAATGCTTGGATTCTATTAATGCTATTAATTTTCTAAGTCATGTTTACATTTAGGTAGAAAAAGATTAATTGGAGGCTTATCTTCCATGATTTCCCACATTTGTGTTAGAAAAATGTGTAGAGAACAAATTTCAAATTAATAATCAGAAGTAGGCAAAATTATTTTTTTATTTTTAATCAGCTCATCTTATAAAAATATTGGCCAATTCAGAGATACAATATCCCCTTAGGGATGAGGGATGGGATTAGACTTTAGTGCTGCCCACTTTTAGCCATTAGCAAAGATTTTATGTGTATTTTCATTGGTGAGTTAGCCGAATTAATCTGTGGCATATTCAGTGGCCAGACCATCATCATTTAAACACATGCATATAGTACAGGCTATGTTATTGGAAGATATTGAAAGGTACAATTGGTGTGTGAAGCAAGCATTAAAGAAATTTTTATTTCATATCCAGCTCTATACAAAAAACTTTGTAACTTCTCTCTGTCTCTCTCTCTGTCCTCATCTCTTTCCCTCTCTTTCTCTCTTTTCATATATTCTCTTTTTTTGGGGGAAGAATAAGGGAATTAATCAAAACTAATTCATGGGAGGCAGTGAGCAAATAAAAATTTATTTTTAATATTTTTATACTATCCTGCTATCTACATTTTTCTATATGAATGAATATTCTTTTTTATTTTTTCTGGAAACGATGTTAACAGTGGATTACTTGGCAAGGACATTATACACCCCTCTCTCTTATTTCTTCTATGGTAGGGAGAATATGACAACAGAAAATACGTAGTTTTGCAAAAATATTTAAAAGCTTGGGTTCTATGTGATCATGGTTTATGTGTGGATTTGCAGACCCTGAGACAAGGGTTCAAGGAAAGTGGTTTATTTGGGATGTGATTCCGGAGGCCCTGGTAGAGGAGCAGGGAGATGAGACAGAGGTGGAAATACACTGTTCCGCCAACTCACTGGCTCTTAGTCTCCAGGGGGTGAAGCTGGGAGTCAGTTTGGCTCGTGTGTCTTACAGTCATCCTACAGGAGGGATCACTGTGTGAAGGTTGCTCCCAGGGAGTGTTAATTCTCTGGCCCTTGAAGTCTGCCAGGGGCCTGGGGAGAGCAGGCTCTGGCTGCCAGAGAGAATCCTCAGGGAGTGGGAAGCCAGGTGCACAGGACAGTCCTAATGCCTGAGGGGCTGCGGGCAGGAAGCTTCAGATCAGCTTGAAAAAACTTTGACATGTACTCTAGTCTGCGGTTTCAAGTGTGTCTTCTCTCTCCACTGCCCTCATCTGGCCACTCCTGAGTGTTAGGGACCGCTCAGGAATTTCGGAAAGATCATCTAGAAAAGGGGTAAGTCCTCTGAGGCCAGCTGGGGAGCAGATGAACCTCAGGTACACCCAGGAAGTGTTCATTTATGTCTGCCTGCACCGAAGTGTTCCCGCCTCCGGAAAAATCCTCAGTTTTATTGGGGGTTGTTCCTCCCCCATGCACACATTCTTGGTTCATGTCAACCAAGATGGGCAGATACTGATTTAATGCAGAACTGTTTAAATTAGGGCAGGATAAATCTTAGGGTCTTCGTTAATAGTACCAGAAAAGATGCCCACTTCTTTGCTCCAGAGCTAAAGTTGGAATGATTTTGCCCCTGGAGCCCCTGCCTGCTATTGTGTGACCACAGGGAGAGCTCTCTCTGGGAAATTCAGTGCAGTGACAGACAGCTGAGTTCAAAAGAGAAAAGTTAGGTCCTCAGCCATCATTTGGTGGTGGGGTCCCTTTTCCAGTCATGTCTAAGCCTAGACCTACCCCTGGATTACTTTAGCTTCACTAGATATCTCAGTTTAAGTAATGGATTTCCATGATTTGTATACAGAAATGTCTTAAATGCAACATTAAGTGATCAGATAATTCCAACATAAGAAGTAACACAATAATAGAAAGCCTGGAAGCAGATACTGTCAACCCAATCGTGATGGCTGTGTTTAGAAATAACACTCCAGGACTTGTCAAGGACTTAGAAATGGGATAAGTCAGGTCTTCATTTCTGGAAGATCTGGAAAACAGGGTAGGGAGCCAAGTCAGGAAATAAACCTGTCAATTACTTAAACAAGGCTACAACATAGGGCCCTCAAGACAAGAAATGCAACAAAAATGAGTCGTTAAACCAAGGATCTCAGCAATGTATGTGTTCTTTGATATGAGCTCCTCCCTCTTCCTGGCTTCCTTGGAACCCCCACACTTCTGCTCCCCAGCATGTCATTTGTACCAGGCTATGAGATTGGGCAGAATGTAAGCGATGATTTTTATTATTCTTAGATTCCATATTTATGAAGTCACCTGCTCTTCAAAATGTGTATGTAATTCCCATGTTGATACAGCACTTATACAGTCACTGGAGATGTGCAAAGAGCAGTGAAACATTTGAGACACCCAACCTGCACATGCCCAGCTTAAATCATACCGGAAGCAAGTTTCCCTTTGGTGGTCTAGACAGTGCCACGTTTTTTCATTTTTTTCTTTCTCTCGGTGATTTCACCGTTTAGAATGGCCCCCAACCACAGTATTTAGTGTTCCTAAGTGTAAGAATGCTGTGCTGTGTCTTATGGAGAAAGTGTGTGTTAGACAAGCTTCTTTCAGACATGAGTTATAGTTCTGTTGGCCATGAATTCAATGTCAATACATCAACAACATACTAAGGAAATTGTCTGTAAACAGAAACACACAAAACAAGGCTATGTATTGGTCAGTTGACAAAAATATGACCAGGGGTTTACAGGAATGTAACCCTGCATTTCTCCTAGGAGCAATGGTTAAGTCATTACTAATTCAGTTTCACAATGAGTTTATGTCACACAACCACCACAAATAATGAGAATCAACTGTATTTTTGCTCCTTTGTTGATTTAACCTGTGTCCCATCATTCACAGTACACTTGGCTTTGGACTCAGACCACCCTGTGTTTAAATAGGCATAAGCTCATGTACTACTCTATGAACCTCAGTTTCTTCTTCTACAAAAGTGAATAATAACACCAATCTGATTTGTTTTGATGACCAATGTTATTTATTCTGAAGGGTTCATTTCAGTGTCTTTCAAAGTAATAAATGTTGAATAACATTATTTTGAAGTGATGCATTTTTAATTCTAGAACACGAGTGGAAATGCCTGTTATATTTTCTCTTAATCAGATCAACCTAGAAGTGGTGCTCCAAGGTGACTACTGTTCGTGTATCTATTTCTACTTATTGAAGGAGAGGATTTTTTTTTTAATGTCAAGTTTGAGTGTCCTCCTGCATCCTGCTGCTTGTATACTCTTATCAGGTCTCCTAACTTCGCCTAACTGACTTAACATGACACCTCTCTCCTCTCATCCTTGCTCAGAGCTGTGAGATATTACAGCTGTCAGATTTCTGCACCTTAGCTTGCTATCCTGTCCTGTTGTTTAAGGAATAGTTCCATGAGACTGCAATGAACTTTTCAGTTTTAGAAAAATCACTAAGTTTTCTTACATGGAAGTATTTTTTTTTTTTTAAAGAAAATGCTTAGTAGGCACCTAGCAAATCCTAAGGAAAATCTGGGTAACATGAACATCTATTCATTTATTTTATTTGGAAAGTACTTCAGGAGGTCCCCGGAATTTTCTTTTATTTCAGGATATTATGGGGCTACAAACATTTTGGTTACATGTTATGACTTTGCCACATCCAAACCACAATTTGAGGGTTGCCTTTTCCCCCCTACAACGCTCACCACGTCCATTAGTTGTGAGTTTAACCACTCCCAACCCCCTAACCCCCAAAGAATATTACTACTGCGTGAGCACCTTTGAGAGGCCTCTGGTCATGTTTCAGACTGCAAGGAGAACATTCTCTTTAACCAACAATACATGCTCCTCACATCCCCTTTTCAGAGGTGACCCTTTAAAACGAGCAAAAACTTGCGGCTTTGTAACCTTGTACGCACTTGGCTACTAGTCCAGTTTTGATCATTATTTGAATACAAGCAAAGACAAAAGGGCTTCGAGTTTGCTTCCAATGTGTTTTCTGCAAACAGCTTGATGGCGAGTTAGGTGAGGCTTGTCTTGAGGGAGAATTGTATTTTTATTTTTTAATTCTCTATGCGTTCCTCCTCCATGTCTGTGACTGACCCCTCTCCTATATCCCTTCCTATTGAGGAATTTGGAGATATCCTTGGCTCAGGCTTACCTAGTGACCAGGGCCTGTCCCTGACACCCCTGTCACTCCTCTGTCCTATTATCTCAGGGTTCTGTTCTCAAGACCCCCTACTTCTCTCATGATCTCCCCCCCCCAGCTTTATTGAGGTATGTGTGAAAATAAAAACTAAAGAAACATACCTTTAAGGTGTACAATATGATGTGTGTGTGTATATACATATACATTGTGAAATGATTACCATGATCAAGCTAATTAACGTCACCACCTCACATTGTGTGCATGTGTGGTAAGAACACTTAAGATCTACTCTCTTAGCAAATTCCAAGTACACAATACATTATTAACTACAGTCACCATGTGGTACATTAGATTTCCAGAACTTACTCATCCCACATAACTGAAGTTTGTACCATTTAAGCAATAGTACCCCACTGCCACAACCCTCCAGCCCCTGGCAGCCACTAGTCTACTCTCTAGTTCCATGAATTTCACTTTTTTAGATTCCACATATAAGTGAGGCCATGTAGAATTTGACTTTCTGTGCCTGGCTTATTTCACTTAGGATAATGTCCTCTAGGTTCATCCATGTTGCTACAAATGACAGAATTCCCTACTTTCTTAAGGCTGAATAATATTTCATCACACACATATAATATGTTTATGTTCATATTACATATGTAGTATAATGGATATTGTTATCCATTCATCATTTGATGGACATTTAGATTGTTTCCATATCTTGTCTGCTGTGAATAATGCTACAATGAACATGGAGTATAGATACCTCTTCCATATACTGATTTCGTTTCCTTTGTATATTCAGAAGTAGAACAGCTCATAGCTCTATCTTTAATTGTAGAGGAATGCTTTATAATGACTATACCAATTTGCATTCCCACCAACAGTGCACAAAAGTTTCCCTTCCCTCCACATCCTCACCAAGAGTTGTAATCTCCTGTCTTATTGGCAATAGCCATTCTACTAAAAGGTCTGAGATATCATCTCATTGTGGCTTTAATTTACATTTTAGGGTCCTGCTCTTGCTGCCTAATGTGTTCACTTAATTCATGCCAATTTTGGTGATAATGGACAGGTCTAATGTGTCTATCAACTTTGCATTTTATTTGGTCTTCTAAGACTAATGCAGTTATTAATGTGGTAAGTTTTAGACCTCGTTACCAAATACCAAGGGGAAATGTTTTTGCCCCCTCCGGAGAAGGTTGGCTCACCCTGGTTTCGGTCACACAGCAATATATGTAATGAGAGTGGAAAGATCGAACTCCCTGGTCTTCAGCCTAGAAACTTTGGAAGAAAAAGCCTGAAACAAAATTGTATTCAGAAGGGAGAGAGAAATGCGATTTGAAAAGGAAGCTCCGATACTATATTTCTTTGATTTGCTTTTCAAAATAGTGTTAACATATATTCAATATGTATGGCATTTTTATGATTATAAAGAAGCGAGGGCAGGGGTGTGGTATGTGTAATTTTAAAAATTAAAATTAAAAGCAAAGAAAAAAAAATGGAAAAGAAGAAAGTCTTGACCAGCCAGGGTGATCGTGAGAAAGAATATAGACTCTCCATTCTTCTCCCCACCGAATCATGGTGGGGGCAAATTCTGTGAGCAGGCAGCCCTGGAACCTCCCAGGCCCGTGTTTTCCTTCTCACGCTAGCTAGCTAGCAAGCATAAGCCACTTGGAAATGACTGAGGAAGGAAGAACTGAAGAAGGAAGGGTTAGAAGTCTTGTGGGCCGGGCAATTTAGAACCATGATTTAGAACGGGAAAGAAGAGCTAATCTCCAGCCAGGTCTTACTAGATCTTCAGATAGTGGTTAGAACAGTAGCACCTCAGAGAGTCGTCCTATGACTACAACTCTAGGACAGATCACCCTCTGTTATCCTCTCTGGCAAGACTACATTTTCCTTCGTAAGGTTCCCATAATTTATATTTGTATATTTAGTTTTCTGATTATAAATTCAATGTCTGTCTTCCTCACTGGACCATAGGTTCTTTGAAAGAAGGAACCATGTTTTGCAGAACTAGCATGGTGCCAGAAAATAGTCAAATAATCAGTGTTTATTCAATTAATAGATGGAAATGATGTGATGGGGGCTGGATCACCAGATTTCTGGCCTCAGTGGTGCTGCCTGGGATAGAGAGAAGATCATTTAGATTATCGATAGTGTCTTTGCATCATCTGGCCCTTGACAGCTAAATCAGCTAAATCCGTGGTTTCCAACCTGGAAAGATTTTGCCCCTCTATCCAGGGAATTTTTTGCAATATCCAAAAATTTTTGATGTCACAACCCAGGGTGTCGGGAGTAGTGTGCTAGTAAACATTGTAAAATACACAGGGCAGCCCCTCACAGCAAAGAATTATCCAGCCCAAAATATCAGAGACAAAGTTAATAAGCCTTGGTTTAAATGAGCTGCCTCCTTCTTCTCTCTGGCTCTCCTTTTTCCCTTTCTTTCCTGATTCCTTTCATGACTCTCCCTGTGAACTCTCCCAGATGAGTTTTAATTAAGTTATTGAAAAGTGTTCAGGGACATACCTAAAGCTCTTAGAATAAGAAATGCATTCATACAAGGAGAGCCAGATTTGAGAATTGGTCTTTTAAATCCAGATAGAATTAATTGTACATTTCTTTAAAAAAAAAAAATTCTATCAGGAAGCATGTAAAAGGAGGGGACAGTTATGGGTCCAGACTTTTGTTCAGAGTCCCAAGCCATTTAAAACTGGCAAGGAGGTTGGGAAAAAAAGGAGGCCTGGAAATTGCATCAAAAAGGAAGCTTAGCTTCTGCCAACGGTTAAGTAATTCATAGCTCTTTTGTAAGCTTGATCTTAAATACTGCCAAGCAGTGTAAATGTCCCCACCTCACCGAATGGGGTTCCTGTTAATCAACAGTAAATTTAACATTCCTCCCTCTTGGAAAGGACATCACGTATCCTCACTGGCAGTTCTCAAGGAAACCTGAATCTATTCCAGCCCGTCTCATCAGCTCACACACAGAGAAACTGGGCTGCATGTGAAGGCTTGGGGCATGTGGCTTCACCAAACTGAGAGTCGCTCCACATCTGACATCATCATATATACATATATATGTATGCATATACATATATACACACATATATGCACACGCACATATGCGTATGCTGCAGTACACACACACTGAACATTCAGGAAGTCTAAAACGCAGAATAAGGAAAATTATAGCATAGTTGACCCTTGGAAAACACAGGTTTGAACTGCACCAGTACACTTTTACGTGGATGTTTTTCAATTAACATATTTGAAAATTATTTGGATATTTGTAACAATTTGAAAAAAACTCACAGATGAACTACATAGCCTAGAAATATGGAAAAAATTAAGAAAATGTATGTCATGAATGCATAAAATACATGTAGATACTGCATGTATTTATTATTTACTACCATAAAATATGCATAAATCTATTATAGAAAGTTAAAATTTATCAAAACTTAAACACACACTTACAGATTGCATGTGATGCCATTTCCAGTTGAGAGAAATATAAACAATCATAAAGATGCAGTATTAAGTCATAACTGCATAAAATTAACTATAATACATGTGATACCACTGTAGCAATTTCGTAGCCACCTTCTGTTGCTATTGAGGTGAACTCAAGATTTGCAGGTATCTTCTCGGTGAACTCAAGAGTTGCAAGTGTCAGCGTAAAATGCCATGTGACGCCAATCATCTTTGAGTGAGCAGTTCCTCTCTCCAGCATATTGGAGATCACGGTAAAAAGTGTTATCTTGCAGTTCTGGCAAATTTTATCATGTTTAGTGCAATACTAGAAACCTTGAATAACATCATGTGACCTATGAGAAATGCCACTGGTGATGCTGGAAGCGCTCCTAAGTATCAGAGAAAAGTCCTGACATTACAAGAAGAACAAGTTGAATTTCTTGCTGTGTACTATAGACTGAAATCTGCAGATGCAGTCGCCTGCTATTTCAGACAGGCAATTCATCTGGTAAAGAGATGATATAACCTTACGGTATCAATAAATACAGTACAGTATTGTAAATATATTTCCTCTTCCTTATGTTTTCCTTAATAACATTTTCTTTTCTCTAGCTTATTTTACTGCACGAATACAATATATAATACATATGCAAAATGTGTGTTAATCTACTGTTTATGTTATTGGTAAGGTTTCTGGCCAACAGGTTACCTGTAATTAAATTTTGGAGGAGTCAAAAATGCTATGCAGATTTTTGACTATATGAGGACACCTCTAACCACTGTGTTGTTCAAGGATCAACTGTGCTCACCTCTAGGAGACATAGTGAGTGTTAAATAAACACAGGTTAAAGAATTGCACAGTCGCTTGCCCACTATAATTTCAGGAATTGACATCATGTGGACATGGCCTTTAATGAGGGAAGGCTTTAATTATACTTCAAATCAAAGCATTTATCACTATTTACCAAGTGTTAGGTTACTATGTAACTATGTTACTATAAAGGCTAGTTATTTCATTACAAGATTTATGGTAGTCATTTTAGCAGTTGTTTTAGATGCACTAGTGGTATGATACATAGCCATGTCTAGGGGAGCCATGGGCATGGAAAATTACTTGAAGAAAATAGTCATAGTCATAGAAGTAGTGGTAGTAACAGCAACTCATCTTACTGAATGCTTACTATGTGTGTCACAGGTTGGGTTTCCAGGATGCAAAAAGTCTGAGATGGAGATTAGTGTACAGGACATCAGTTGGAATCAGTACTTACAGAAAGGAAGAAAGCTAGTTTAGAGCAGAGGGAGAAGTTGAGCTGTGATTCAGGTTTAGTCAACCCCAGGAGGCCTCTCTATAGCTGGGATGGTCCTTCAGAGACGCCCCAAGTTGGAGAAGGGAATGGGCCTACACATCCTGTGTTTTTCAGTCACTGGTGCAGGCTGCCCTTGGAACAAGGCATGACCTTAGGAGGGGCAGTCTGCTTTAGCTGAGGCCATCCCCTAAGAGCAGCATTAGCTGCCTTTAGCCAGCCAGCAGCGAGGGGAATAAATCCATCCTTCCGTCTTAAAGATGCTCCTCAAAGAATACCAGGAACTGAGACAGAAATAAATAAAGTATTTTTTATATGTATATAATATATAAAATCTCGCCCTATAAAACATTTCTCAATTATTAATTATTTAAATAATAATCATTAGGGATAAAAGATATGTCTAGAATTAAGTCAAATCAGTGATATCAGGCTTGGATGTAAGTTTCTGTTCGGATAATCTCAGTGCAGTTACTGTGAGTGCTGCCTTCACTCTCACAAGTGTCCCGGTTTAGGTTATAAAAGGTCACCCTAAGCACGGCCAGCATCGAGGCCACCAGGGGGCAGTGTACACAAGCTGGCTGTCAAGGCAGTGCCGGAGGCCAAGGCTGGAAGCAGACTCGGGAAGTATAGAAACTAACACGACAGACCAGACTTCTCAAAGTCGGAGCCCAGAGCAGCAATGTCAGCACCTGGGACTTATTAATACAAATTACTGGGCACCAGCCCGGAGATACTGAATCGGTCTCGGGCAAGGGATTGATGTTTAGTGTTTTAAGGAAACTTCAGGTGACTCTGACGTTTTCTCAAGCTTGAGAATCATTGGTATAACTCATAGATTGACTTGGGCTAGACATTTCTAACCAAATTGCCTTTTGCTTTTGACTGTAGTGAAGAAGGACTGATTTCCCAGCAAATAGAGGAGAAATTTCAGGATGAAACACAAGTTTTAAGGCTCCTAATTTCCCACAATGCTGTGACTCACCCAAACCTAAAAAGTCATCATAGTCTCTTCCCTTCTTGTTCATATTAACTTTGGGATGATACTTACTTTAAATCCCAGTCTCCCACTCTCTCTTATTCTCTCTCTCCCTCGCCCATCTCTTCGTTAGTCTATTCTAAAACGTCTTTAAGGTGGCAGTTATATGACTTTAGTCAAGTCACCAAACATCTGTGTGTCTCCACCCATATATGTTATATGGTGGAGGGGTTAATACCTATTTTACCTCTCCCACAGATTTTTAATGAAGGTCAAAGAAAATCACATATGCAAAGTTATTTATAAACTGTGAAGTGCTATGCAATCATAAGATGGGAATGGTAATAGTATAATTCATACCTAGACTTTATTTTTTTAACTTCCAGGAAGCACAATTTTTTTTTAAATTTTTGTCAAGACACTTTATTAAAATAATAGTTTCTGGTATGAATGTTTCCACATATTGAGAGTGGCAGAGACAGAGAAAGAGGGAAAGAGAGACAGAGAGTGTCTGCCCCCAAAAGTCATTTCTTTTCTTATTTAACAAATTTAATTTCCCCTCTGGCTGTGAGTACAGGAACTAAAACTTTAACAAGTGTTTAACTTGAAAAGATTTCTTTTCCTCCCTGTTTCTTTCTGGGCACAACAATTTCCCCTTGAGAATTCAAAAACACCGGTTAGGGAAGGCAAGGATGAAGAAATAAAGGACGGAAAAACAATCTCATTGTAATTTTGGAATTGCATGAATGTTAGTGAAACCACCCAAGAAAATGAAAACTGGTTTTTATGGACTCTTGAATCCATCTCCGTGCTCACCGGCGCCTTCACAGAGGCATACATAATAGCTCAACAATATTAACTCAGTCAGAACACAACAGCTTCTGGCTTTGATGAGGGAAAGGGTAAGAGACAGTTGTTGCCAGAACCCAAAACTATGATCCTGACTTTCCTCCAGAATTGAGCCCAACGATATCAGCTAACTGTTTGACACTTCTTCCCTTAACTGGGATGGACTTTCCGTTTTTCTTATAAAGTGGAATTGATGGTGTGTGACTCTGAGACAGGACATGGAAGCATTGAGACTTCTGTGTGTGCGTGTGCACTCGGGCGTGCTGGTGCGTGCTCTCTCTCTGTCTTTTTCTCTCTCTCTCAGTAATTTCTCTGAGGGAGGCAGGCTCCAGTGTTGTAAGCAGCCCTGTGGAAATGCCCACCCCATATGTCGGAACTGAAGGTTCTGGCCAACAATCCGTCTAGCCATGAGATGACTGCAGCCCAGCCCAGCTTTGACAGAATCCATGAACCGAAACCTCCCATGTAAGCTGATTCTAGACTTCTGACTCTCAGGAACTGTGTGAGATTTTAGATTTGTTGTTGCAAGATATTAAGTTTTAGAGAAATTTGTTACACAGAAATAGATAGTGAAGGAGCTCAGGAAATTTCATCCCAAAATATGACTGCTTGGTATAGAGTATTTTGAATTAACAGGCCCTTGGATGAGGCTTTCCCTCTATCTGCATAAACCAGACTGACCTGATCAAAAGATCAAAGGGGGCAACTTACTTCCTTTCCTCTCCCTGTTATCTCAATATATTGCAGGAAAGAAGATCTAGAATACAACCAGACCTGGTCCAAATCCTTTAAGTATAATATCTGTCTCTCAGGTTAATTTATAAGTCCATCTGTTTCCCCCATCCGTTTGTCCTCCCTGACACCATTTGTCACCCCTAAACAGAATTATCTGCACTCTTCATTTCCCCTCACCTCCAAAAAAACAGGGGTATTAACCTGAAAGGAACTGGAGACCATTCTTCTAAGTGAAGTATGATAAGAATGGAAAAACAAACACTACATGCACTCACCGTTAAATTGGAACTAACCCAGCAACACTTACGTGCACATATGGAAATAATACCCATTAGAAATCAAGCAGTTGGTGGGGGAAAGAGGGGATGGGTAAATTCACAACGAGTAAAATGCACACTATCTGAGTGATGGGCACACTTACAACTTTGACTCGAATGGTACAAAAGCAATTTATGTAACCAAAATGTTTGTATCCTTCTAATATTCTGGGGAAAAAAAAGACAGGTATAAAAATATCTGAACTTCATTGGGATATTGAGTAATCACTCTGATTTTGCCCATTTGCATAATAAATAAACCTTTCTCCTATTAATCTGCCTTAATTGTGAGTTGATCTCTCAGCAAACTTTAGGAGGAAAGCGCCAGTTTCCCCTCATCCCTACAATAGCCAGTACAAAATATCTTGTCACTAAATGACTGTGTTAAAGTCTTTTGCTTTCACCTGAGCCCTAATTGACTGGGGAGCTGTTACAGAAGACAATAGAGATGATACTTTTTGGATCCAATCCAAAGGTTTGTACTTATCCAAAGTATGGCTACTGAAAGATTTGAATCTTCAAAACTGGCGTTTTGTTAACTCAGTTTTTACAGAAAAAAAGATTCTGTTGACTCAAGTGTCACAGCCCAAACTTAGATCTGGGATCTCAGTTATGTTATTTTAGCTAAGGTTTTCGGAGTACCCGTTGTAAGGTGGGCTTGGTTCTAGGCACACAGGATCAGGCCATGGACAAAGTAATTTCCCTCCTATATTCTGCACTGGCCATCGTGTTTGATTGTTTCCCCTACCTGCTCACTAAATTCCTAGAAAATCCAAAACTATTTTGACATAGACTCTGTTTCACGTACCTTCCCTGTTTCCTTTTACCTTACCTTATGGGAAAATAGTCTGCAAGAGAGGGAAGGGCCATATTTGTGTTGGCCAAGGAATATGAGAGTCAGATGTTGATGGACATGGCAAAATTGTATCCTCCAAAAGTTGGAATGCTTTTTTCCCCCAAGTGCAGATAACCTTTATTTGCTCATTTTATTGCAAAAGCAATGCATATTCATTTTGTAAAACGTAAGCTGAAAATAAAATATCACATATAATCACACCCAAAATGGTAATAATTACAGGCTTTTCCTCTTACCAATTTCTCTCTGTGTGTCTTCCTTTCCTTCTCAATGTGTGTGTCTGTGCAGTAAATATGCAGGTACGCTGAGAGGGAGAGGAAGATATAAAAAGATAGATGATAGATGGTAGACATTAATGAGATATATATATATACACATACATACATATCTGTTCTTGATAAAATATGCTAGTGAATCCTTGAATTGATATAATGCTTTGTATTTTAAATGTTGTCTTAAATCATCTTCAATTGCCTAGTAAATAGACCATGAAACCTTTAGAGACAGAGTGTATCTTAAACATTTCCATGTCTGTCCTTGTATCTAACATGTAGCATGGATATAATAATTGTTGAAAGCATTATTTTTTTTTATATCAAGTAAAATAATTCAAAGAGAAAGAAAAAGGCTTAAGTCATAAAGTTGGTTCTCAACAGATTTGGAATCAAGAGCCACTATAATCCCAGTACAGCTTCCTTTTCTCAAATTGCCTCTGGGAAGGCAGACAGCCTTCTGGGTAAATGGATTGGTGAGGAGAAGGACCATTATGTGGAGATAAGAGAATGGTTACCATTTGGGCCTAGCTTTGCCTTGTAGTTCTGAAATTCGTAGTATCAATTTACCCATCAGCTGGTCAACAACTAGGTGCAGCCATAAGCATAAGATGGCAGGAGAAAGACCATCCTGCATTGGAGTCTGCAAAATGTATAGGTTCTGGAAAAGTATGCTGCTTTTCGTTACCAAGTTGTTGTCTGCAGATTGTATACAGCAGAAACACTTTGATTTTTTAATGCCTCCTTGACCAAAAAGTTATGCCAGAGATTATCTCAATGCTGCTTGCTGAGCCATTCATCCACACCAGGCACAAAGTCTGTCAAAATTTGTCACTTTTATTTAAGCAATGCCCTAACACAGAGCAACTTTATTCTAATCATACTCACTTTTGATTTGACAGTTTCAGGATTTCTTGTGTGTCCATTGTACATGATCAGATAGATAATTTATCACCAAACATTTCTTTTTTGGCAACTCTGAATAGATTCTCACCTTCCTTAAGACCAATTTCTGAAGGGCAAAAAAGCTTATATTAAAAATGTTACAGTTTTCCAGTTCTCTGGGGATAGTGTGAGAAAACATATTACAGAAACAGACACCATTTATTATTAGGAGACAGGGGGAAAAAGGCAATGGCAATTAGCATAAAAAGATGTAGAACTCACAGAGAATTGAATCCTGAACTTTTTGGAATTCTATTTTGCTAAATGAATAAATTGCATTACTCAGTTGATTTTGTTGAAGTTTACCCGACACCCTAAAATGAAATTTTAAATGTTGTATTAATAATGGTCTGTAAATTCTTCTAACCATATAACACATACTAACCTTAAAAAGACTAAAAGTCATTGAAGGACATTACTGAGGAATCTGTTTTAATTGGTGATCCATGAAAATCATCATTATAATTCTACTATTAATTTTTCTCATTTCTTGAATGTGTATTATGGCTCAAATATTCTACTTGTTTTATATACATTATTTCATATAATCCTTACATCCTTCATATGGGCATTATTATCTCCATTTTGCAGAAGAGGAGAATGAGTCTCAGAGCAGTCAAGCTTCGCATTCACGGTTATTATAAGGAAAGTTCATCTCAGGGAGATGATCATTTATGAATTTTCTATTTAGATGATTATTTAACTTTACAACTAGTTTTGGAGGGCTAAAACACAAATGTGTACTTCATTATGGTCTAGAAGACTGACCAGGGCAAATAATGCAACTAAATTATGACTAGCAGCCTTCTCAAAAAGTCTTAATTAGCCACACACTTCAATAGGTAGGGAGAGCTACTATGAGCGATGTCTTAGGTATGGAAACCCATGCCAGTGAAGGGGTACTCTCATTTTTTTCATGGATATGATCCAATCCTTACCTATAAAGCATGAGGAAAAGACTCATGCAGAACTTCTAGGAATAGAAGTGGTTTCTTCTCTTCCTCTAAACCAATGGTTCTCAACTGAGAGCAATTTTGACACCACCACTCCCACCAGAGGCCATTTATCAATGTTTATAGATATTTTGGTTTCATAACCAGGGAATAACGGTAGGTAGGGCTACTAGGATCTAGTAGGCAGAAGTCAGGGTTGCTGCTAAACATTCTACAATGTGTGGGACAGCCCACACCACAAAGAATTATCCAAACCAAAATATTGATAGTCCTGAGGTTGAGAAATCTTTCTCTAAATGTTGATGTATCAGGATATAAAATATGGATCTTCTGAATCCTATGGCAAACAGTCTAAGAATAAAACCAAGATTAAGAACAGCAGAGAGATGAAATGAAGAAAGTCAGTTCTTGAAGGTAAAACAAAGTAGCTCAAACAACCTTAAGCTTTCCTGTTCATTGCAGTAATGAATTTTTTTATTGTTTAAACACAGGCTGAGTTAGAGTTTTTCATATTTGCAGCAAAAAGGCATCTTGATAGAATAATATATTTTATCAGGCAAGTCAATATTTATTTAGCAAAATATCTGTGTGTCAGGACTTTTGTCACGGATCTCAATTTATAACTTATAGTTTGTGATCCACTCACAAAGATAGTAGGTAGGAAAGCTGAAACCCAACGTTGTGTTTGTCTTACTACACAGCTTTTGCAAATAACTATCACACTTAAATTATATTTCAATTTTTAAACAGAACATACCTAATACTATTAGAATAATACTAGCAATTAGTACTGGTGGTATTGGCAGCAGCAACATGAGTATTTACTAATTTCCAGACTCTGTGCCACGCACAAAGCAAAAATCCTGTTTTGAAATTCTAGCATTAATCCTATGAAGTAATGTAACTTATAACATGTAACTTTTTATGGTATTAAAACATCCTCAGTGGACCTACTCAGTTATCTAGAAGAGACCACCACCAGATTCAGCTGACACTAATATTCCCTGAATTTGTATAAAAAGTGCAGTTATAGTATTCTATTGCTCTCCTGCTTTCTGGAACTTGCTGGTTTGGATAAGACTCTGCCTCATTTTTTCCATTTGTCACATGAAGAGATTAGATTAGATAATGTGTACAATTCCCTTAAAAACTGAATTCTCTAAAATTAATATTATATTGACACATAAATCATGATTATTTTTGCTCTTTGCATGAATGTGCGTGAGAGTTGGATTGATGGTAACAATCCTTTCTATATACAGGGACTACAGCTATAAATGAAGATAGTGACAGTTGGTCAGTGTTCCCTATGTGGACTGACAAAAATAATGACCCAGCATGACAATATGTACTTTGTCATGTAAGAATGTACCCAAGGAAGCTGAAGTTCTGTGAACACTTTGCCAGTTGTCTGAGTCATACTCAAGTGAAAAACAAGTCACTGAAAATTAGTAACTAAACATTTGCACCCCTGTGATATTCTAAAGTTAAAAAAAAATTAGTTTCTTGACTTAGGATTATAACCTGCTGTATAGTCCTACATACAACTGACATGTGGTCCCTTTGAAATTTTGGGCCAGGGAAAGAAGGACTCAGGAAGAGATACAAAGGGAATCCTGAATATTTACAGTCTCGATAGCACATATTTGGATGCAATTTTCTATGGCACTTTTATTCTTATTTTTAAACATGTTACCTTAAGATTGACTCCATTCTAATTAGCAGGATATCATGGCATGCCCCATGTAGGTTGGGCTCTGCCACATGTATAGAATTTCTTGTGTAATAGTCTTACTTCATTTTTATGTTGATGGCTAACAGTTTTTATGCCACACCACTCCCCTTCCTTTCTGCCCCACGCCTGAGAAAGCTCATAAGAAAGCCTACGTGCACCCTCCTTTGTTGACACCAGAAAGTTCAAACCAAGGAATCCCTGGCCTATGCATTGGAACCCATAACCCAGCTTCATCAACTATTTACCATTAAAACCCAGTCTTTTCCTGCTCTCTCAAGCCATTTCTGGACCAGCTTGAGAGCTAGCCCTTGTTCTCCCCTAGAAAGCAAAGCCTCATGATGTCAATAATAAACATTTCCGTGCCCTCTTGATATGTGTGTAGGCAGCGTTATCAGTCTTGACATCCAAATCAAAATTTGGGTGAGGAGTCCATCCCATCTCTGTGGGTAATCAAAACATCTTGTATGTTTCCTCCCATGAAATGGGGATAATAACATTGCTTTTGAAAGTGTGTTAGGAAGAGAAATAGGAATTCAGAAGAAGTTAATGCATTGTCTAAAAGTTGCATTTCCTGCTGCAAAGGGACATGGGCATAATCAAGATCCTTGAGTTTCCCGGTGATACCATCATAAAAATAAATTATAAAGAAATTAACAGAGGACATTGAATATTTAGAAAAAGAGGAGAAGATAGTAGGATGCAACAACCAGAAACTATTTTTATTTCTACTTTAATACTATAGAAGAATAACAGTCAAGTTTCCATATTATGTTTTCATATTCACCATTGATAAAACCTTTTACATAAAACTAATTTTCCAACTCTAGTGGTTGATTTTTACCTTTTATTAAGTGGAAATTACCTGTGTATTATTATGCTTTTCCATTGATTAAGAATGTACACATTACTCTCTCAATAAGAAAAGCACTAGAATAAGCAGAAGAAAAAAATAACAGAATCAGATTGCACATAGCTGGAAAACTCAGTCCTTTCAGCTCTTTCTTAACATCCTTGATAAAATTATTACAAACAATGTCTTTTCACAGTCATCTCTTTATTTATTTATTTATTTATTTATTTATTTATTTATTTTTTATTTCAGCATATTATGGGGGTACAAATGTTACGGTTACGTACGTTGCCCTTGCCCCCCTACAGTCATCTCTTTAGAAGTCATGTATTAGTGGTACAAGATAGGTTATAGTTAAATGAGAAAATTTACAAAAAAATCCAATTAAAAAGTGGCAATGTCTATTATGATTTTACAAAAAACAATTTGGAAATTGTTGTAGGTAAAATCACCATGGACTTCTTTGCTACAAAATTCAATGGAAATATCTGAGTCCTAGTTTCCGTTTACCTTTGTTCAGAATTTGTTCTGCTCATTAACCTTTCTTTGCATTGCACTCTGTTTGGGTGGGGTGGGAGCTCGCCACGCCACACCCTTCTTGCTCTGTTCTTCTAATGCCCCTTATTGGAATTTCCTTTGTTTTCCATATGGTTACATCCTCTTCTTATTTTAAACACTTTTCCTCAGTAATCCTATTCATTCTCTAGCTCATGTCTAGTTTTATATTCTAATAACTTAAACTGTATTTCCAGTCTAAATTTTTCTCCTTATTTTCAGTCCAAATGTCCATGTTTCTATTGACTACCACTAATAGTGGTAATTATATACCACTATTAAACACAAGGATCATAGTAATTGAGAGCCTATTGTGGACCAGGTTCTCCGATAAACCCATTTCATGAATTATGTCAACTTTATAAGGTAGGTTTAAATATTGTCTCCATTTAAAGATAAGTAAGCTGAGGTTTAGAGATATTTAATACATTACTCAGTACATACAACTAGAATCCAGATGTGTTTGATTGCCAATCCCACGCTGTTAACCACTTTTCATACTGCTTCTAATGAGCAACATGCAAGGGCTTCCTCACAAAAAACTCAAATCCAGCAGATCCTAAACTGAAATCTTCCATTTCTTCAACAATTTTCCAATTCTTCATCAGTGTACACACTCAAGAAACTGGATCTTTTCTCTTACAGGCCACATGCAATAAATAACAAGTCTTATAGCTTCTACTTTCTCAGTACCTTAAGCATAGCACTTTCTCTCTGTCCATACTGTTTGAAACACCATTAGCCCTCCCTCCTTGGAATCACTGCAGTGGCTTCCTAACTGGTGTCCCTGTTTCAGTTCATGACCCCTCTAATCCATTTTCCACAATGCAATCTGAATGATTTTCTGAAGTCAAATCTGATCATGTCACTTTGTTGCTTACCAATGCCATTCCACTGCCTTCAGGATAAAAGCTAAACTCCTTAGTAGGCTGTGCAAGGTCATTCGTGACCTAGCATTTGCCTAAATCTATGGCTTCTTCTATCCAAGCTACTCCCTTCATTCTACACTCTAACCATTGGACACTATTTGTAAATCCCCCAAGCAGGCTGCTTTATTTCAGTTCTAAGATTGAAAAAAGATTATTTTCTCCTGCCTAACAATTTAATCTTATTCTCACTTTTGATAGGTTAACAGCATCTCATCCTTGATAACTCAGCTTAGATGCAACTTCCTCTTCTAAGCCTTCTGTCTCCCACCCAGATCTCCCTATGATCTCCCAAAGCATATAGTCATTATCTTGATTGTAGATTTCATCACATTGCATCTTAATTATCCATTTTTTTTTTGCCAGACTCTGTCTGAACTTTTGCTGAACTTTATGTCCCTTCAAGGGTAGGCATTGTGACTTTCTCTTTAGCTTAGTTTTCCCTAGAGGCAGAGTTTGAGGGAAGGATTCAAGTACAATCATTTTGAAGATGATCTCAGCAAACACTGGTGACAGAGTAAGGAAGAGAGACAGAGAAGGGGAAGTCATCAATAAAGAATCATGAAGTTCATTACCACTCCAGGTAAGCAGAACTTAATATGCTGAGGCTGTCTGGGAGCTAGCCTAAAATCTGTGCCTCAAAGTTACCCCGGCGTGGAAAAGAGTTAACATGTTCACACACCAACCAATTGCTGACCAACAATCCTGAATGCACTGAAAGTTACAGTTTTAGCATAGTAGGTGCCACATTCTGGGTAACCTCTCAGTCCCAGACAAACCAGAGTAATCACCCTAGCACCAGCTCTCATCAGTTACTGGTTAAAGGCAGCTAAGGGGAAGACAGATTCTGGAGGGGTAGAGGGCGGCTATTAGTTTCCTGACACTTTTAGCCTGTTGTGTGGACAGCAAAATGAACACCAATGACTCAAAGGCCCCCAGGCAAAGAAATGCAGGAGCTGACAGTTGAAGGTTAGGCTATTGTTCACCAGATGGGTGATGGATATGGATATGGGCCTCAGGGGCCTTTGTGGCAGGGCTTGTTTACTGTTCTAGTCTTGATACTTCATAGTGTCTGCTATACAGGAGATGTGCTCAAAACTATTTATTAAATAAATGACTTTTTTTGTTAAAGAAAGGAACCAGTTTCTATGACTTGTTCATTGTTCTATTCTCACCATGAAGCATCATTTCTACTATTTAGAAAGTACTTCCTAGCTATTTTTGAATGAATGAGTAATTGAATAAAGGCCTCACCGAGTGAAGCAGGCTTCTTATAAACTGTGAGATTCACAGATAGATAAATAGATAAAGATACAGATATAAAGAAATCGGTGTGCACCTTCTACACATCCTCTTCAAACACGTCGCTTTGTTGTCTCTGCATGGGCACCGTGGAGAGCGAGCACATCGTTTAATCATTCTTAACTGGTTCGTGTTAGGGAAGAGGAATGTTGCAACGTTCTCTCATCAGCCTCACAGCAGAGTAGCTGTGACTAATTGGAGGAGGGCCACCATGACCCAGTTTTGGGGCCCTGTCACTTCAGGAACGTTTAAAATCACACCGTGGGATATTGGAACATAAATTGACTATTACCACCTGATCTCCACTGATGATGGAAATGTAGAGACAACTCCAGTCTCCAGAGCTATTCCTCTGTCACTTCCCGTGAGCACTTGCTGTATTTTTCAAAAAGAAAAGGAACTAAAAGTGGAGGTGTGGATGTGGGAGGGGATGAGTCTTCAAATAGCTCCCTGAAATGCCAAGTGAAACAGGAAGGGCTTGGAGGGAAGGATGAAGGGATTGTGTTTAAACAAGAGGGGAAAGTAAATGCACTCAAATTCGGATTTTCAGAACATTTGACATTAATTTTTTTCTTTTTTTTTTTTGACGAATAGTATAGATAGCATGAAGTCTACTTTACTGGTAGTGATTTTTTAGGTGGAATTTCTTGATCTCTCAGAAGCTCTTTCTCATACTGACTACATATACTGTATTTGAAAAATCCAGATTTTTTATCATAGCAATTTTCTAATTTAAGAACATATCTCTTTTCTGATTATAAAAGTAATTTGTGTGTACAACCAAGGATTTTACTCAGAGGGGGATTTAAAAAAAAATCACTAATAATGTTTAATGCCACAAACAGCATAAATATTATCAGTAATTCTATCTTCCATTTGTCTGTCTGTCCAGCTATCTGTCATGTCTCTCTCTATCTAATTTATCTACCAAACATAGAAGCTATCTTTATGATTTTCTGATTTAAAATATGCTACATGAGATACTCAAAATTTATTTTGAGAGAAGCATGTTTAAGCTCCCAGAGAAGTTGCAGGTTACGATTTTCTTTGAACATGAGTGATGTTTCATAATTTGTTCTCAGATGGGAGGCAAAGATTTGATGATCCTCCTTGGAAAACTCTCTTTGGTATCTGGCCTTCAAAACATGTGACTCTGTCTGGGGAGACAGGCTTACAGGTACTGACACTGTGAATACAGAAAACAGCAATTTTAGGTCGCCTGTCAGAAAAATAATCAATTTTTATGTGCCTAATTCTTGATTAGCCAATGTACATAGCACAGATGAGGGTAAATAACATTAAGGATTTCCTCATTTGGTGAGGGTTAATGATTCTTGCAAATAAAGAAATGAAAGCTACTGCATGGGTATGTGTATACACATAGGCATACTTTTTACAACATTTGGATTATTCTTTCCAAAGACTTGCAGAATATTTTCCAGCTACTAAGATAATATTTCCAATTCCTTCAACTTCAAATAACAGAGTGAAAACTTATGGCCCACTTATGAAACATATTTTTTGAAGTGAACTAGTGTAAGTCTACATGAACATGATAATGGTCTATTGATACTTTAGAAACTGCATTCATTCTCTTTACTCTCTTTCAAAGGCAGTATCAGTACCTAGGAGGTTTATGTGAAATTTCGTATATAGGTTATGGGATGTAAGATGTAAAAGGTAAACCTGGAGTTAATATGGGCCAAGCCTCTCCTGAGGAAACTCTGGGCCTATTAAATTTTTTCCTGAGGTCACAATGGTGGTTAGTGGCAAAAACAGAACTGGAATAAAATTGATTTGATTTTCTATAAGATCTTTTCTATTATGCCTCATGACTTTATAGTCAATGGATATATTTTGTTTTTACGGTAGATTAATATTGTTTATAGGTAGATATAAATGAATATAGAAAACATATATATGCAAGTATATCCCTTTAAGAATTTTTGAAGTTCTTATTGAAATAAATATATATGGAAAAGCTTACTGATCAAATAATCCAGATCAGTAAACAGTGTAACGGTTTTCTCAGTATCCCAGAAGCCCTTCTGAGGCTCAAGAATCCCCTCCTTGCGCTCCCCACACACATACACAAGAATTCTCCCACTTCCACACCACAGAATAGTTTTTAAATGATATATGAATGGGATTTTGCTGTCTTAGACTGGGCTGCTGTAACAAAATATTGTAGACTGGATGACTTATAAACATCAAAAATTTATTTCTCACAGTTCTGGAAGATGGCAGTCTGAGATCAGGGTACTAGGATAGTCGGGTTCTGGTGAGGGCCCTCTTCCGGGTTGCAGACTGCCAATTTCTGGTTGCATCCTTACATAATAGACAGTGAGCTACCCAGCTCTCTGGCCTTGTCTCATAAGGACACTAATCCCATTCATGAGGACTCTACCCTCATGATTTACCTCCAAAAGGCCCCACCTCCTAATACAGTCACACTGAGATTAAGGTTTCAACCTATGAATTTTGGAGGACACAAATATTGAATCTATTGTTCCTTCTGAGTTTGGCATTTTGCTCTCCATTAGAGATGTGGGATTCATGTATATTGTCAATTACAGTTTATCTGATTGCTGTCCATTCAATAGTGCAGAATATGTTGAGAATAAACCATGGCTTTTTTATCCATTGTGCAGGTGATAGACATTTTAGTAGTTTCAAATTTGGGTTATTATGAAATGTTGTTCTTGTGTCTTGAATGTAGAAGCTGGTGGGAAAAATAGTGGGGTTGTTTTTGTGTGTGTGTGTGTGGACCTGTTTATGCTTTAAATAGGGGAATTGCTGGGTCATTGGGTATGTATAGTTTATCTTTCATAGATTCTTCTAATACTTTTTCAAAGTATTATATGATTTACACTTCCACAGCAGAGTATAAGAGTTAACATGTGTTGCTTGACATGCTTGCCAACAGTGGAAATTTTCTCTTTTTTAAAAACTAATTTCAGTGGTCATATAGTGATATGACATTGTAGTTTTAATTTTCATTCTCATGATAACTAAATAAATTAATTGGATATAGACTCATTTGTAAAGAACCTGTTCACTTTTTGGCCATTTTCTATTGGGTTATCTTTTTCTTATGACTTGTAAAAGTTCTTCCTACAATTTGAATGAGACCTTTTTCATACCTATGTATTGAAAATAATTCTTAGTTCCCCTGTGGGTTGCTTTCTTAAGTATGTTTTTTGAAGAAAATAAATTCTTAATCTTAATATAATCTTATTTATCACTTGTTAACATTATGGTGAGCATTTTTTATATCTTGAACGTCTTGTCTTCCTTCAAGGACTTCTTAAGTTCTTTGTAAGTTTATTTATGAATTATGTAACAACATAGATTTATATGGAAAAATTTTTTAGGGAAAAATGGAATAATTTTGTAATAATGCAAATATCTAAAATATCAATGTCCACGAAATAAAATGTATTGGAAAAATGTGTTCAACAAGTAGGGACACATCTTCCTTAGTATATAATTTTTGTCATCTTTGTTGCAACACATTTATTGAGTACCAGCTGTGAACAACATACTGTAATTAGACTTTATCATAAACGATAGATCATTTAGAAAATTATGGAGAGTATTTTCTATTAAATATACAAATATTCATATAAGTGCTCAAATCATTACCAGTGGTAATATGAAGGTTCATATGAATTTCATAAATAAAAAAAAAATCAAATGCCAGTATGATGGAATTATATATATTTAAAGTTCTAGTTAAATTACTCCCAATAGTAATGAATTAATAGTCAGAGAATTTCCAGTCCCTCTGTCCTTACCCTGTGTGCTATTTATTCTCTCATTCTATCTTGCTCTCTCGGCCTTGGTCTTGCTCTTACTCTCACTTGCTCTGATATTTTATATAAAGCATATAAATAGTCACACTAAGCCTTTGAAGGACATAGAAGTTAAACATAATAACCAGAAAATCATCTCTTTATTTTCCTACCTGTGGTTATTAGAACATGATGCATAAGAAACAAGAAGCTCTCAAAATTGGCTTTGGTGAAGATCTAAAGAAAATAAGACAATCATAAATAATTGCTAACTTATAAAAAAAGACAGTATTTTTAGTCTTGCCCCTTGTTGGACAAGACTCTGGCAGGTAAAATGTCATTTAAGGAAATATGTTTCTTGTTTTCCCCCTAAACTAATTAAGTCTTTTGGTTGTCATTGATGGATAATTAACAAATAACAAATCTCATCAAGTTTTTTGAAATTCCATGCTGTTTTCTCATAAATATCATCTTTGATGATGGTCTTACATAACATAACATCTGAAGATTACTTTTGCTTTCATTATATTAGTGTACTTTTCTGGGGGAGTGTTTATGAGGGGGTGCTTAGGAAGATTATGGTGACACACTCTTGCTCTATATATATGAGTGTATTTTCCTCCTTCAAAACTAAAAAGTGTCATGAGTATTTTAAATGAAAATTTCAAAAATAATAGCCCAGTGGCAAAGTTTTACAGATTTTATTTTGAAAACTATATCTCTCAAATGCCTACTGTGGGTCAGGCCCTGTGTTAAGCAATAAAAATTCAGAGGTGAAAATTGTAGCCCCGACTTTTAAAGAATTATAGCTTTATAAGAAAGACTACATCTGTATACATATTGCAAATGCATGGTTATGCATGGTCAATGTGTATTGGGTTGCAATGTAAAATTATTGCTTCTTATATGTAAACACAAGTTTGAAAGCCCCAGCTTTCAAAGTGGCAGCAGGAATTTATTACTTTAATAATTGTTACCAATTCTCCAATGTCAAACTATGAAGGTCAACCATTTAATATAAAACACCTATCAGAGCACTTTAAGATTCTCTATTGTTTAGTGTCTAGGTAAAAATCACTGTGCCTGAAAACCAATATGAGTTCAAAAGAAATGCATGTTGTTTGTATAACTTCATATATAAGCCAGAAAAGATATTTTTAATGGAAAAACTGATTCTCTACTCTATTAGATATTAGTGATTTTTACATGAAAAATGTATTATCCTAGGAGAAGCCCATAAAGTAATCCACCACTTTACAGGCTTATTTTCTATATCTAAGATATAAATATATTAAAATTAACAGAAAAATACCAGCTTAAGGCAACCTCCCTACATATATAGGATTTGGAGAGGGGTAAGACGTTTATAATCACATCTTTACTTCTGCATTAATGATACTCACCACCCACTAAATTTCAAACTTATTACACTCTTTATTTGCATTTTATTTTAAATTCTATAAGGACAGAGCCTATGCTAATAATTTTTACCAATGCTTAGTGTGGTGCTTAGCATACAGTAGGCACTCAACATGCTTATTGAATTGGATCACATCTTTATTACTTCACAATGACATCAAGTCTTTTTGGAGAAAAACATAAAGAGAGTGAAAGAATGAAAGGGGAAAACAGAGTCAGTGGAGGTTTAGAAGAGGAGAAGAACTAAATTTAAGTACAAAGTAAAATTATCTTTCTCTCTTGTTTAGAAGGGTTCACAGTCTGGCCCTAACCAGGACTTAGTTCCTCCAGTGACTTAAAAGAGAATGGGAGGACTGTCCGTGAGAAAGGCAGGGTCTCGTACCCAGTCAGACGCTGTGTTCAGAGTGTCGGTACTAAGCTGGTCTGTTTTCCAAATGGTTTGGCTACAGTCACTTTAGGTGAAGTTGTGCTGATTAAGTTTTAGTTGTCCTTATAGCCATTCATTGTGTTTACAGAAACAGGACTGTGGCTTTGCTATTTTTAGCCTTGAACCCAGGATAAAATTGTACCCTTGGGCTCCCAGTGACTCAGAAGCCCTGTCTCTTTTTCAGTTCTGCAATAACAGGTGAGAAATAATGGCACAGAAAGTCCACCCTTTGTTAAAACAGCTCGAGGCTGCCTTGATCTGCAAATCACTGACTGACTTGGCACCTTTGCCACGGGACATGCCAGAGGGTCATGGCTATTAACCCACATTAGCTCCCAGAAAGTAGTTGTATAAAGGCATTTGCTTTCCCATTATAAAGCCAATTGAAAAGTTGTGCATATTGAGCAGATTACCTGATATAAAATATATGAGTCTCTAATATTCTAACATAATAACTTTTAAGGACTACTTTTTTTCATGGCATAGAAATCAAATTGAAAAACCTAAATTTCTCCTTTATCTTCAGAAAGTTAATATAGTTAGGGTGCAACTAAAGAAGCTTTCCCTTGTACCACATGTGCTAATTTTTAGAGAGATTTGCCAGGTAATTTTCATTCAATTCTCTGGATCCATTCTTTACCCTTCCTCACCACGAAGTGTGCCTCACGAGGCTGACCTCTCTGGCTTTCACTACCTGGGTTTTTTCCTGGCTCCTAGTTTCTATTTGGTTTGGCTAATTAGGTGTGCTTTAAATAGGAGAAGAGAGAATGCTGGCTACTTATGCCTACCCTCTGTCCTTGACTGGCCGCTGTTAGGCATTGGCTATATTTCTCTAAAGCCACAGCTCCTGTGTGGTGGCTTCTGTTCCACAGCTCTTTCTGCATCCTAACTGTTCCTTCCTCTTGTGCTTTTATAACAAAAGTGGTGTAGTAGGAAGAATAATAACCCCCCAAACCCCCCACAAAGATGTCCATGTTCTAATTCCTGCAAACTGTGACTATGGTACCTTATGTAGTCAAGGGGACTTTGCAGGCATGATTATGGATCTGGAGATAAGGACACTATCCTGGCTTATCTGGGTGGACCCAATATAATGACAAGGGTCCTTACAAGTGGAAGGCAAAAGGTCAGAGCCAGAGGAAAGATTAAGGAATTGGGTATTTGAGTGATTAAATTGCTGGTTCTACAAATGGATGAGGGCCATGAGCCATGGAATTCTTGGAGGTTTCTAGAACATGAAAAAGGCAAGGAACGGATTCTCCCCTTGAGCCTCCAGAAGGAATATAGCCTTGTCCACACTTTGACTTCAGCCAGTGAGACTTACGACCTTCAGATGCAATAATGAATTTGTGTTGTTCTAAGTTACTTGGTTCATGGTAATTTGATACAATGAAAACTGGAAACTAATTCAGTTAAGGATGGCTTTCCACTGTTGTTAGACCCATGGTATTATACCATCCTTATTGGTGGACCTTACCCTTGCCTACATCTTTCCAAGTAACCCTTTCATTAATTTTTCTTCAATTATCCCTTTCAGTGTACCATCTGTTTTCTGGCAGTATTCTAAATGTTAAATGCTTATACATTTTTATTCAGCAAAGTGTATGTTTAGGGATTTATTCTATAAAAGTCGTGGAAGATATATACAGCCCTTGACAAAAATATTTACTGTAGCATTATTTACAACAACAAAAATAAATAATGCAAATTTTCAGAAATGCAGAACTAGTTGAATAAATTATGATACAGCCCTGTGATATGATAGAATACCAGGAAATGTTTATCTTAAATATACTCATACACACACATAATTGAGTGGTAAAATAAGTCTACAGAGCAAATATATATTCATAGCTATATCTCTACCTAGACCTCTATCAATCTATGCGTTTAAATATACATGGAGAGAGAGAGAAAACAGAAGGATAAAAAGATATAATAATTTTAATGATTAACTCCTGCAAATGGACTAAGAATAGTATGGTTTTTTTCTACTTGTTTAAGTTGTTCAAATTTTCAAAAAGCTTTTCATTAGTCATTGGAAAGGAAGCCTTTGATCAGTGACAGGACCTCCTCACATAGAGTGGAATACTTTATATTATAGAGCAACCCTTTTCTGAAATCACCCACAGTTCGAATAATGACCCTTCTACCTATGATTATTTGTGTACAGATTCATTATAGGTATTTGGATTCTTATCTGACTCCTCTATCATATTTTGGGTATTTCAGGACCCAGAATGCCTGAAATTTCTCTCTTCCTGCACTCACAGTGCCCTATGTGAGGACTAGGGTATGTGTTTACTGAAAACTGTATACTGAATTGAATTTATACATGCTTAATGGAAACTTCTTTAATAAGGGTCTTAGTTCCAGACTCATAAAACGTGCAAGTAACAGAAAAAAACCTATGAGGCAAATTTATAGAACAGGAAGATAGAAGATAACCTGATTTAAGATGCAAATGGTAGTGAATTATTTATATCATGTTCTTGTCACGGTATTGTTCATTTAAAATTTGTTCACTAAGAGGATTCGATGAATATAAGTACTTAGCTGGGGTAAACATTTGAATTAGGCTACTCAAAAATCATATCAAGCACTGGAAGAGATAAAAGAAAATAGCATATTGTACTTTAACTAGAAAGACTTCATGGACCAGGTAGAATCTGTAATTAGAGACTGTTGAATTTGTTGAGCAGGGGAAGACATTTTAGGAATATGGCACTTTTTCGGAGAAGATTCAAGGAGGAAATAAGACAAATGAGCCAAGATAGCTATGTGGAGATAAGATAGAGTTTAGTGGAGTCTGAATGTTAGATGATAATCGTGATCAATAGCATTGGACCATAATACATAGCAGAGAAGTGATGGGATAAACACCTGCTGGAGGAGAAGAGGCCAATTCCCCTCACTGATCTGAGAAACTGAGTCCCATCAAGATAGGAATAGTTGGGGAATTCCCCATATGTGACTTGAAATCTCTTTCCCTGGTGCAGTGACATATTTTTCTTTTCTTTAATGGGAAAAGAGAGTCCTCAAGGATGATAATCAATATTCGTAAGCAAAGTAGACATAGTCCTTGTACCTTGTCTTTTCTGAAACTTCCTACCTGTGCCAAGAAAAATCACTAACATCAAATCTTTCGTTGGTATTAACTCAGTTATGCTTTATAATGAAAGTCTGAAATATATACAGATTTATCTCCATTTTTCAAATGAAGAAACTGAGGCAGAGAAAAGTTGCATAACAAGTCTTGACAGGGCTAGAATTTGAACCTAGTTAACCTGAAGCAAGAGCCACTGCTTTTCCATCTTGTTATATATTACAAACAATAATTAGGGGAAACTTTTTCTTTATTATCCCAAAGAATAAAAGAAAGTTATACATGGATTTTGTAATTGGCCTATAATCTGTAAATTTGGAAAGATACATAAGTGTTAGATCACTCCCCACCACTTTGCTGAAATGGTAGCAAGAATAAGCTCACAGAGAAAACTGGGGAAATTATTTGATTGTGTACTGACCCAATACCCTAAGGGACAAAGGCCAATTTCAGATCTGGGAATTTTTTATGTAATTGAAGACTCCTTCTTTGAAACATAGTTCTGAAAGCAGTATGGGTAATATTGAATATTCATTGGTCATTATACAAGATAGGTAATAAAAGAGTCACAAATCCATTGATTTATTTCTATTAATAGGTATTCTAATATTTCTTTCATTGCAAAGAAAAGAAACAAAGTGAGGTCAAAATCAAAGAAAGAAAGCATCCTCAAATTTGGCAGATTCTAAAGCATTAACAGAAAAGTAAAGTATTTCAGAGTTTTACTTCCAAATCCTGAAATGCTATGAGGCACTGTGGAAAGAACAATGCTCAGATGACTTTTCCCTGATCTGCCATTAACCAGCCATGTGACTTTTGGCAGGTCACTGAGCATTGAAAAATACAGCAGAGCTTAGGTGTAGGTCATTACCTTGTCTCCTACACATTTGACAAAAATTCATAGTGACAAAGCATAGAGATAGCAATTTTTAACATAATCCCCAAAGACCGCATCATTTAGTTAATTTAATTCGACCTTCATCACAGACATATATTGTTGCTACTAGTCAGAATAATGTGGAAAATTAAAAAAAAAGGAATGAAGGCCATACAATGAATCTGCACTAAGCTAAAGAGAAGGGCGTTGAGTTAGACAGCAGACAAGGCCTAATGAAAACTATATTTTTATGTTTTCTGGAAGGTGAGAAATAGATGTTTATATTGGATATAGGAAGACACGAGGGGCCAAGAAACTGACAGGCAGAGGAAGGTTAAGGCAGCTGTGTTGTGAAGGATTATAATACTTTATTCTTTCAAGAATTTCAGAAGACTTCAAGTAAATATGATACCATCTCTGGAGTAAGGCTAATCGACTCCCTATGTTTTCAAGTTTTAGGGGTGCAAAGTAGGGTTCCTTGGTCTTAAAATTAACTAATCTGAAGTGTAAGATTAATTAATATGGAGATACCTTAAAGAGATACAAGTAGATCTACCATTTGATCCAGCAATCCCATTACTGAGCATCTACCCAAAAGAACAAAAGACACTTTAAAAACGACATCTGCACTCGAATGTTTATAGTCACACAATTGACAATTGCAAAGATGTGGAAACAACCCAAGTGCCCATCAATACATGAGTGAATTAATAAAATGTGGTATATGTGTACCATGGAGTACTATTCAGCTATAAGAAACAACGGTGATCTAGCACCTCTTGTATTTTCCTGGATAAAGCTGGAACCCATTCTACTAAGTGAAATATTCCAAGAACGGAAAAATAAGCACCACATGTATTCACCAGCAAATTGGTTTCACTGATCAACACCTAAGTGGACATACAGAAATAACATTTATCCAGCATCAGGCAGATGGGAGGGGGGTGGAGGGGATGGGTATATACATATATAATGAGTGTGATGTGTACGGTCTGGGGGATGGACACGCTTGAAACTCTGACTTGAGGGGGGCTGGGGGGGAAGGGTAACATAAGTAACCTAAACATATGTAATCCCATAATATGCGGAAAAAAAATAAATAAAATTTAAGTTATTTTCAACAAGAGGCATGGGTTTCCAACCTATAGTTTAAAAGATAGTTTGCAATGTAAATATTCCCTAAAAATAAAATATCATGATGTAGAGTCACCTTAAGGCATATATATGACCACTGATGGATTCTGTTGGGAGAGCTAATTTGATAGTGTGGGAAGAGCAAGGCAGCAGTGCACAAGAGACATTGGAAATGAAGGAGAGAGTATTTGACTATTTGTTGAGTGTTGTGACATGGGGTGGCATCATTGTACCTAATTTATAGCTTTTTAAATGAAGGATTCTGAAAGATGAATTGACCATTGGCAAACAACTGATAAATGGTACATTGATAATCCCAACTCTGTCAGGCACCAGAGTCCATATTAAATCGCATCAGGTCTTGAGGTAGAGAAGGCTTGAACTTTGTTTGCTTCATACTATTTTTACCTTCCTTGTCTACTACTCCCTGCCCCAAATGCATCTCTTAATTCTTTTGAAGTGAAGAGCATCATCATGTAAAACAGTCACACAGTTCTCACATAAAGCTCACTGAAAAGGAATTTTGGAACATAAGAGAGGTCACAATCTTTGAGACAGACAGTACAACCAGACCACCGAGATGCCACTGTGGATTGGAATGCAGCATTTTTATTGTAAAAGTCCACATGTTAGGCAGTTCCCTTTGTGAAAAGGTTTTCAAATACATAGACAGGGAGCAGCTGATAATTAAGAATTAGATTATGTATAATATATATTCATATTGCCAATACTATGCACACATTGGAAAGCTAGCTTTCTTTAGTGTCCTCATTACAGAACACATTTCAAGTTGACAAGAACATGTTTTTCACCATTGAAATTTGTCAACAACTCTCCCAAAGAGTCAACATTTAATATCTTGACAATTCAAAACAAGAAAATAATTCATTCTATTTACATTTGTTTGAGGTTACATACTAGAGCACTGATATATTAAAAGTTTGTAAAACTGGCAGCTAAATGTGTTTCAAGATTCATCCAGATGACGATGGGATGATGACTTTACATGGCTTTATATTAACAAAGCTACTCTCTCATCTTTTCTACTCTTTTTAAATTATCTATAAATTATACTAGCTGTGATCAAATTCTAACTTAGAGCAGTAACTGCCATAGAAAATAATAAATGACAAAGGGTGCTATTTTAGAAAAATAAGAATTCAGGACAAAACAAGAAGATGGTGCTCAACCCATCATGTTAGAAGTTTGGGGAAACCACTTCGCTGGATTACAATATAAGCTAATGAGGCCACATTCATAGGCTCAATCTCTATAAACTATTCGTTTATTTTTTTTTTCAGTTTTTCATTTAAAATTCAGTACTTTATTTTTTCTTCACAGAGCATAGAATACTACATTCTGAATACCACTCAGGTATGAAACTTGCTTATTCCTGTTATAAGTTTACAAATGAAATTGTGGATGGGTCAGAACTGACTCATCTCCAAACCTGGAAAAAAAATACACAAACTCTAATTGTACCCTAGCAGAGTCATCTCTGTACACAAACACAGGACATATTGTTTTAAAAGGAGTATGGATTTTGCCTAAAATAAATTTTTGAAGATGAACATAAATAGCCAAAGTTCTTTGGATCCTTCTGGTTATTTTTACAAGATCAAGTATCATTTGACAATGTCTACGTGAAAAGATGAATCACTGGTTCCAGGCCGGCACAGAGAGATACATCAGAGGCGTATGAGGGCAATTCACTTTTGAGCACTGACTATGTGCCAGGCACTAGGCAAAGTGCAGAGGACCCAAAGAAGAAATGACAAGGATTCTGCCCACAAGGCACTCACAATCACTAGAAGCAGATCTTGAGATGGAGGATAAGTTCTGTTATGATCTGTCATCCTAAAAGGAAGAAAAGATAGCGGCAAGCACATACGAGATTACTTTATACTCTAGTTATGAAACTGGGCATATTTAGAGGTGGCAAATGTTGGTTATTCAGTCTACATTTTACTTAAAGTGTTGTAATATGTCATACGAGGAAAATTATAAGCTGTTTGAGTCTTCATGCACGAGGGAGAAGGCAATGAAAACCCCTCTCTCCAATTCCAAACTCATATCCTTATAAGTACATTCATGATTCTTTGTAGCCCAAGGACACAAAATAAAAGACAATACTTTATGATGATAACTTCAATCCATTTATTTTGGCTCTAAAGAGATTCATGCATTAAACTTGAGGCATTCTAAGTTACTGAAATATTTACATCATTGTACATGTGATGTAGAAGAAATTTTCTTCCTCTTGGGATAATGGTGTGAGAGATTTATGGTCTAGTCTTTTACATTTAAAATGAGTTTTGATTTTTCTCAAATGAGGGAGGTATTCTATTGGGATCAGATGTACCACAACTTGACCCCAAGTGAACACAGGCTACAGTTTGGGACCTTTTTTTCTAATTGTACGATGAATCAAGTAAGGATACCACCACCGTAATTAGTCAGGGCTTTCATTATTTCAGTTGCTGTAGCTGAAAAATATCTTGTTTGGTTTCAATGTTCTCGCTCTAATTTGACTTTGCCTTGCAGGTTTGAAACACAGCACACACTGAAGTTCAAATTACACTAACCAAAAGAGGTCTGGGCACAAACAATATGACATTATACAATTTACCAGGTTTGGACATAGAAACAAATTCAGATCATTATCAACTACATAAGGGATTATTTAAGTGGACTTACAATGGACATCTTCTCTCCATGAGATTCAATGAATAAGACCCATATCAAGAAAACCCATACCTCTTTACAGGTAGAGGTAGGAGACCCAATAAACCAGATTGAACAAGCAGAAGGCAGTGGGAAAGAAGATCCGAGCGTAAGAGTCCATTTTGGCAATGCGGATGTGTATCCTCCCATGTCTCCAAGCTCCTGTTCGGCAATCTTCAAAACAGCAGAAAAAACTGGCACAGTCCTTGCCATCCAGGCACTCATAGCCATATTCTTCATCTCTCTCTTGAAGGTGCGTGGCATTGTTCATTTGAATGGTTGCTGATCTTGGGCGGATATCAATGGTAGGAGCCTGAGACACAGGTAGGGAAAGAGAGGGATCGGTTATACTTGAGAAATCCTAGACTGTTTCTCCACAATGCCACCAATGTGATGATGAATCTGAAAATGGGCACTCAGGAAATTGCTATGACATCATGATCTACAATGGTAAAATTGAACTCAGAAAGATAGCACAGTGGCAGATTTCAAATTTTGAGCTTAAGCAGTGCAGCTGAAAATAATATCATCAAGCTAATAGCTATAGCAAGAAGATTAAACACCAAAAGAACTCAAAGTTTTAAAGATTTAAATCAAACTACTACATGGAATCTTATTCTATTAACTATTAGATGTGAAGTTGGTTACATGAAGGCATTTAATGGTGCTGCATGTGAGTGGAACAGAGAAATAAAAATGCATCAATTCTGAAATCAAATTTTTTTTCATGCTTACTTATAGACAAATAGAAAACCCCATTGCAATGAGCAAATGTATTAAATGCTGTTAATAGAAAATGTTAGCATCTATATGAATATAGAAGTTTCCTGTGTGATTTTGTATTACAAAGGGAGGGCTTATATTTTAAGGAAATATGATACTTTGTGTAACATTCACCATCTGTAAGCTTAAGCATGTCAGCGATGTTTACCTACAGGTGAATGACAATCCAGAAAAGAATGTTACTACCTGTCAAATTCTTCTTGGCATTTGAAAAGAATCTAGTACCAATTGACTACGTGTTCTTCTAACCTCTGCTGCCAGACCAATTATAAAATTGTTATAAAGCTAAATGATTTAATGTTAATTTGCAGGAGTTAGTTTTAGGATCATATAAACACAAATCCAAATGTCTCCAAATCAGCTATCAGAATAAAATATAAATCCTTGGCAATGTTTTATGATAAAGCCAACAGCTCCAGTGATCACTCTGAAAGGAAGGTATGGATATTTTAACTTAAAGCCTTTTAAAGAGAATATTGTTCTTATAGAACTTAGAAGTAGAGTTTATATAGAGGTTATTTCATTTTTAAAACAATCATAAAACAATTCCATTTTTGAATTAGGATTTACAGAGTAAAATTTTAGTTTTAAAAAGGCATAAATGCGGTAAGTATAGCCAGTAAACTGGATTCAATCTTCAAATGAGAAGAGAGAGCCCGTTTTGGCTTTGATGGTTATAATGGCCCCTTTCCTCTGATATCTCATAGGGCTATAAAGGCTATAAAGCTTTTGAGTTTGGGGTAAGAACAAAACCTGTGTGAATTAGTGTATAATTGCTGAATCAATTCTAGAAATCTAGATAGTACTTTCTCCAATTTAAATGTGTTATCTCTAGTAGAATGCTTAAATGTCTACTTATAAAAAAAACCAAAACACTATGTAAGCATTAATAGTTAAATTCAGCAGATGCATGCAGTGAATTTCCATTCCAAAAACATTATACCTTGAAGGAAAACATCCGAAGAAGCTTTGGGTTTGTAGACAGAAAAGAGAATTGCATTTTTTTTTTTAATAAAAGGGAAGAAAAAAAGAAAAGGAAAAAAGAGAGAGACAAAATAAGATAAATTAAAAATACATTTTGAAAACATAGTAAGTGAAATGAACTAAAATTATAAACACAGAAGGAGAGTTCTGATTTTGGGATAAATAATGTATATGCTAAAAGTTGCAAAACGGAATTTTGTGATTACTAGTGAAATCTTTAATAAATCAATCCACAATTATTTGACTGAAAAAGCCAATGTTGTTCAACTGTGAGGAAGCTTTCTCTTGCCTGGTTCTCCTCCTTAGAAATACTGTAATTTTATTTTCTAATTATTATCAAGGAGACCTTAATAGGCAAGTCTTGACACAATTAGCCAAAGGGCATATTAAATAGGACAATGAAATTTTAGCTTCTCATTCCCAGTTTAGGTTCTTGCCAGTTCTAATAAATCACCTAATTGGCTTAAAAGGGGAAATGCATGAAATTCTCAGGTGATTTCATTTTCTCAGCTTCTTTAACCCCCATCTCCTCCGCCTTCTTTTCTTCTGCCATTTCCATGTCCCTGGATTAAGGAATCCAACTGTTTCTATCTCTGCAACCAAATCCACTCGCAATGACATAGCTGACAGAGTCAGAGGGCTTCTTCAGACCTTGTTTGAAAATCAGTCCTCTCGTCCTTGTTGCAGTTGGCAGGTTATAAAGCCGACTGTCAATAGAACCACCTTCTTCTGGGTGAATGAAATGGAAAGAGAGGGAGAGGGAGCAAACAAAAACCAACACAAGGAAAATAAACAAGGATAGAGAAAATGGAAAGACAGAGAGAAGCAATACAGACAGGAAAGGGAAGGACTGCATAAAGCATAATAAATATTTGAGAAATTAAAGACAAGCATTTCTTTTTTTATTAACCATCAAGAATAACAACGATTCTTTCTTTACCTGTTATAAAGTCTTACGTTCAAATAAACATGTGCCTCTTGTAGAATTTCACTGGGGTTGCTGGAGATGCATCAGGATACAACTTAGAATCAGCTAAATTCCCTCTTTATAATTCAGCCTCTAAAGTCCATGGATCAGATAGCTAGACATTATTATGGTTCTCATGGCCCTTAGAGCAGAAGACCAGGAAAGGCTAAAAATTCAGGAGGGTTGAGTGATTCCCTTTAACCCATCTTGGATAGGAATGGTCCCTAACTTTTGTGGGGGTTCCTATGAGCCAGCCACTGTGTTCGGGTGGGTAGATGTGTAGCTACATTCTGTCCTCAACACCCACAATAAAAAGTGATTGCTTTAGGCATTTATCTTTGTGCCTTGTCCTCTATTTAAAGTGTAGTGGCAAGCGGAAGTCATCCTACCTGTGTCCAAATCACACAATGAAATTAATCCATGTTGGTAACTGTATAAATCATCAATCGTCATCACTGACTACTAATGTTAAGGCCTTTTTTATGTAGGATACTATGTAATTATTTTTTACCTCCATGACCACATTTATTTCTCACAGCCCAGCAAGACATGTATTCTTAATAATATTCATTTTATATGTAAGAAAACAAAAACACAGGGAAGCTAAGTAATTGTCCAAACAGTAGGTTAGCCATTTGTTTAAAAACAAAAAGATACATTTCAAGCATGAAATCACTGGAAGTCCTATATTAACAACACACACAGACACACACACACACACACACTCACATACACACACATTAAATATTTGCAAAGTGTAGTGATCCTTGAAATTTCAAGAACGTTGTGACTTCCTTGGGGAATGCCTTGGATGAAAGTTTTAATTTAAAACATCAGTAATTTAAAAATATTACAGTAAGGGGGCAGAAAGATGAAAATCAATGAAATTGTGACCATAAATGAATCCTTACGGCTTTGCCAAACTCACACATTCTGTTTTCCTCTTGGAAACCAAAGTGCTGAGCCTTAACCTGCAGATTGTCTGACCAAACCAAACCAAACCAAAACTACATGGTCTATCTACACAAAAATTTCAGTGGCCCCAGTGAGAAATGATACATACAGGGTTTTTCTTCTTTTTGTCTTTGTCCTTGCTTGGTTTCCGGTTGCTGACGAAATAATGCAAGGTGCCATACTCCACCAAAGCAGAGAAGACAAAGATGAAGCAAACAGATACAAAGAGGTCCATCGCTGTGACATAGGAGACCTTGGGGAGCGATTTCCGGGCGATGGTGCTGAGGGTAGTCATTGTCAGGACAGTGGTGATGCCTGAAGAGAAGCACAATAAAACAGACCGTGTGACCTTACCAGCACGTTGGGTAACTGAGACACTACTGAGATGAAACTGGTTTTGTGACCTCTGATAAGCAGGGTCTGCAGTGGGAATGAAGACATAACTGGAATTAATTCACTCTGTCCACAAATATTTACTGCCTGTCTTCTATCTACCAGTTACTGTCGTAAGTACTGAATATATACTGGGGAAACATAATAGATTTTGTAATGGGCCTTATGTATCTTATATTTCAGTGACAGACATACCCTATGAATCAAGCCAGAAAGAAAAGTATAATCTCAAATTATGGTCTGTGCCTTAGAGAACAGCAGGGATGGCTGAGAACCTAGTTACATGGAATGTTTAGGTGGGCCTATTTGAGGAGTTGATGCTTAAAGGTGAAACTTAACGTATCAGAGGAAACCAACTATTTTGACTATTAATAAATTAATGGAAGGTTCTGAGGAAGGGAAGCCTTGCATGTTTTAAAATTTCTAGAATGACTGGAATCTGGGGAAGGGCAGGGGGGTCAAGGTGATGTTGGTGAAATAACAAATTTTCTTATGTGGTTCATGCAAATGGGTTTGCATTTTATGCAAAATGTAAGGGGGAATCACTCAATGGTGTTAAACAAGGTGAGTTGTCTGTAAGTGACAGGGTCTGATGATGAGTCCTTTAAATTACAGGATGAAAATAAATATCTCAGATGTAACATAATACTAATATTTATTGAAGACGTCCTTGTGCTAGGCATGATGATGAGCACTGTGTGTACATTGTTTCTTTGAATCTTCACAACAGATATTTTCATTCTGATTTTATAAATGAGGAAAATGAGGCCAAAGAACAAGCGACACCGTTAAGTAGCAGAAGAAGAACTCAACACAGAAATTAAATGTCTGGTTCCAAAACCCTTCTTTTACTCATTGTACAAGAGTACCCAGGCAAACCAGCCCTGCCAATGGTTGTTTAGTGACAGAGAACACAGTTAAGACAACCTATATGCATTGATCAGGGGCTCTTCTAGTATAAAAGCTGTGCTATTTATCACAAAGGCAACATGGCTGCAGTATTCAAACAGGCTCTAGCTCTTGCTAAACAGGAACTTGAGGCATCTTTTCAGAGTCTGAGCCTCAGTTTTCTCTTCTTTTGGACAAACTCTTTGAAGGCTCACCCATTTTTTTTCTATGATTCTAGTTAAGCATTTTTTATCATGGCTGGAAGCATCTTTCTGTACTCCAAAAGCAGTAACTTCATCCTTTACCATCTCTAGGTTTATGACTTATATTCCTCATAGGGGAAAAAAAAGTCTTCATCATTTAATGATGTGCAATTATGACCACTGCTGCTCACCAAGAGGCTTACAGGAGACAATCAGATTCCTCTGTCTTAAATGGAGGTGCTAGGGAAACCCAGAAGGAATCAGGCACAGAAACTTGGAGAGCAATGAGTGAGAAGGAAGCTACAGAAAAGGACAGCAGCATCATACAGGAAAAGAGAAGGAGCTTTTGTTCTCTAAGGCAAAAGCTTAGGTTACTGATATAACATGCTTAGAAGATGACTGAACGAAGCCAAAATACTCTTAAAGAAGGGCTAAGATAAAAATTGGAATATTTCTTCTTAATCACTAAAGTCTTCATCAGAAACATTTTTAAAAGGTTTAGCTCTATTTCCAAGACCATGTGGTTCTCTAGGGTTACTTAATTTTAGCATAATATCGAATTTTCCTAAATGCATACTATGTTAAGAAATTCTAGAGAGGAGAAAGACGAGTGTGGGCCTTTGGTAGAGGAAAAGGGTGATGAGGGAACTGTAGTTATCAATGCCACAGCCCCTTTTCTATACTTCTACTGAATATATAATAATCCATTTCCCGTTCTAGCTGTATACTCTGTGACAACAGGCATCTGTCTTGACAACTACTGTAACCCCACAGTAGTGCATCAAGCTGGGACTTGATAAACGTCCGATGAATATGTGAAACTGTGAATCGATGAATATTGTATATGTAAAAGACCAATAGGCTCAATCTACATTAGAGAATAGGAATCCATATTTATGACTTGTGGGAGATAGTTTTCATTGCAAATAACAGTAGCTAACTTTTATTCATCTTTTCCTTTGGCCAGGTCCTGTGTCAAGCACTATAAAATCCTCACAGTGATCCTATGATGTAAGCCCTGTTATCCATTTGTCTATAGGTGAAAAACACTGAGCACAGAAAGAATAAAAACTTGTCCAAACTAGTACGTGGTAGGGATGAGACACAAACTTTGGCAGCCTAACTTCAAATGCTGTGCTCTGAGCCGCACTGTTTTATTTCCGTAAATATATGGAAAGATATCCATGCAGAAGGAAGCAACAGGCAGTTGGGAGCTAGTGTAGATTCCTGATGTGGGTCTGGGTATCTTCTATGTTGTCCTGGTGGATTCTCAGGAAGGTTCCAGCTCTTCATCAACAAACTGGGTGTTGAGGAAGTAATGGAGGAACCTCACGAGGCTCTTGTGAGGGTTAAATTAAATCATGTGCATAGAGTGCCAACACCTTGTGATGCCTCAGTAAATGTTAGGTATTGGTGTAATTTATTTTAGAGGAGAAAGATCTACTTCTTGAACTAAAAAAAAGCTTTCAATTAGGTTGATTATGCATTAATTTATGTAGAAGTTCTTGGTTGCACCTAATCACAGCTGGTATTTTCGTGGAGAAGTGAAACACTAAATTGGCACCTCCGTCTCATTTTGCAATCAGGCCTCAGGCCACATTTGACCTATGACAAGTGAAAATGTCAGTGTTTATGTAGATACCAGAGATGAGTTCATTTTTAAAAATCTAGCATGTGATAATTTCGGCAAAACAAATTCTAACATGTAAGTTAAACACTGATATAGCAAATTGGAAGATGTTATTTGGCTGCATGGAAGTTCGTCAGCACCATGTAAAAGTAGAATCTTAAAGAATTTCTTCATGATATTTTCAGAGTTCTGCCTGAAGCCACAAGGAAGAAAACCGCTATGACATCAAGAACAAGAAGTAGAGAAGTGGTGGTTTTAACTGATTCACCAACCGACAATAACAGCTTGATGTGGTTTTTAAATCCAGTTTTGCTAAGCAAAGAAATTAAACATCTCTTACCTGGGGTAGATGAAAAATATCCATAACTTTTACCAATTCCTCCAGTCTTGGCGTGAAGCAAGCTCCTTGGGGATGTTACCTCAAATCATTCGGGTGAAAAATACCAAGTGGTATTTTCATCATTTCATCCATTGTCGCTATACCAAGAATAAACCTCACTAACTACCAGCTGTGTACCAAGCTATATTAAAGTGTTACAAGCTCCAAGATGATGATTTCCATACTCTGGTGCTCTGTGTCAGAAATCAGCCACACTCTCTTGAGCCATGTGGACGTATTTATCTCACTCATTAAACAACTTGACCCTAACTGTTCTATCTCAAGAAGCTTAAAGTCTGCAGGTGTTTAAGGTTACCTCATTTAATTCTTGATTGTAAACCTTGGAGAAAGTAACGGGCCTCTCACGGAAATCTAGAACAGTGATCTAAAAGGTGATTGCACATTAGAATCAGCTGGGGATTTTTTGTTCTCAATCCTAACACCTAGGCCATGCTCTAGAAAAATTAAATAAGCAACTCTTGGGGTTTGACTAAGGCATCTGTACTTTTAAAAGTCTCCTAGTCTGCAGTGAGCTATGATCAGGCCACTGCACTCTAGCCCGAGGGACAGAGACCCTGACTCAAAAAAATAAATAAATAAAGTCTCCTAGTGAATGAGTGATTTAAATGTACAATTAAATTTAAGAAGCACTGATCTGGAGAAGTGAGACAGAAAAGTTAAAGTAGAAAAACTGGTTCAGTTGTGCTTCTCACCTGTACTCAAACTGGCCTTCAACAAAGCCTCCCACTCAGAGCAAACCTGTATCCCATTAGCCAAGGTGCAGATCCACTACCTCCTTACTGTTGGACCTTGTGTTGGTTATCTACACTAGCAGCACCTCTACTTCTTCAGCTCAGCTCCAAAAGACATGGCAACAATCGTCATTACGACAACTTCTATACGCAATTGAAGAAGACTAGAAAAGGCCAAGGCCCCACACTGAGCATGCCTGACTTACCAGTGATCAACAAGTAGAAGCACCTGCTACTTACTCACTCATGAGGGGCCTCTTCCTCATCCTTTAACTTACACACCTTGATCCCTTCTGACAACATGGGTTTTTTTTGCCAATGGACACCTATTTAATGAGTGAAGTTAGCTACCCAAGTGGTCATAAGAGAGATTTTGACCAGCAGGACTCCCAGCATCCAGAGGAAAGATTGACTTGAAATCTTTTCCTTAAAATGTTTTTGGGAAGAGGGCGGTTTGGAATGCATTAATTCATTTGTTCCATCCATTCACAAGTGCATACGTTAATTGAGCAACCATTGAGGTATCATCTATGTACCAGGCACTATACTGGAGATGAAAAGGTTGACATTCTGACATGAGAGACAGACACACAAGCATTAATAAAATACATTCTACTCACAGTGACAAGTAATAGTCCTAAAGTAAGAGGCTCAACGTATTTTGGGTTTGTCTCAGCATGTAGCATTAGACAAGATATTTTAATTGTTGAATAGGACTTGTAACACAAAGTACTGCATGTAACAGGAAAAATCAAAATAACTTCATTTTGAAACAGATGGGGAACTAAATTAGGTTTGGAAGAGGACAGATATGCAAATGATGTCTTTTTTCCCCCAGTAATCACTTCTGCCCTCAGTTTAATAACCTAGTACAGATCATTTTGTCAGAAAATGACTATACTAGCCAACATTGCTGAGGCTTTACTCTGTTCTGTGTGCTTTGCATAGAATACTTTATTTAACCCTGATAGAACCGCACAAGTGAGTACAGGAATCGGTATATGTTTTCTTTTGTTTGAGGAAACTGTGATTTGTAGAGATCAGATGGCATTCCAAGGTTATACTATGTATGTAACTTGAGACCCAGATTTGTTGGACTTCAAAACTGAGTTCTTAGCTATTACATGATGCCGCCTCTCTAGCCAGAGTTAGCAGGTGATGCGGTTTCAGGTTTGACATAGTTGATGAAAGGGTAGTGTGGATTTATAATTCATCTTTCACTAGCCTTATTTTTAGTTACGTCTTTAAAAAATCTTATACGTCCATGGCTTTGTTTTAGTCTATGTGAGACTTCTTCCTCATGGGAAGAAAAGGATGTGAAAATCCAACACAAATATCACTACGTATAACAGACTGAGAAAATTGTAAATAATTAGAGGGGTTTTTCCCCTCAAAATTTCATAGTTAAAGTGTTTTCCCCAAAATAATCTTTTCAATGACTCTTCTATAAAGACCGAATTACTTCAAATGCCATCGCAATAATTAGACATGTTGGAATTAGCCAACAGCTAGTGATATGCTGATAAATACGTAACAATAGACCCTCCAGAAAAAAGAAGGCCCCGATCTTTAATGTTTACCTATCTCCATGTTGTTAATATTTCCAATTTGGCCCATTTCAAACTACCAAAGTGATATCTTTGAACAGAATTGGGAAAGGGTAAACACAATCAACTTTCACGAGCTGATATGAGCATTTTCAGCATATTATTGCCCAGAGGGTAAAACAAATAAATCTGTTAAAATTAAAAGTATTTTTATAGTTAACTTAAATTTATTAAGAAAACTCATGAAAGAAAATCTATTGAGGTAATCAAGGAAACAGAAGCACAGAACTAGGAAACTTGAAACATTATTTTTTGTATAAATATGGTAGCTTTCTTCTTTAAAATGAAACACATGGCATGCATATGTAATTGCTGGTTGAATTTAAAACAAATCAACTTAGGGAAATAAAGATTACTTGTTTTGGTGACTTATCTTGGGACGTTACAACACAAAGAAGTGTGTCTCACCTAAAGATGTTCTGGCTGGAACGGCATCCTTATTGATCCAGAAAGACACCCAGGATAGGACCACGATGAGGGTGCAGGGGATGTAGGTCTGGATGGTGAAGTAGCCCATTCTTCTGCTCAGGTCGAAGTAGACAGACATGACCACATAATCTCCTGGAACAGAACGAAGACAGCACCGCACAACCCCTTATCAAAAACTGGAAACATTTGAAAATAACCATGTATTCAATGCTCACGGGCACACATTTAAATTAAGAGTTCTATATAAGAGGTGTATTGTAAACTATTTTCCAACTCCCTTGGGTTAAAAACAAAAACAAAAACAAAACAAAAACTAACCTAAACTGCATCCTGATCCTTTTTAGAAGCAATTTAACTACTGGATAGAAGGAAACATTTTTTAGCATATTGGTCTTATTTTCTTTTTTCAGATGATTTTTGACCTCTTCCTACATGACACAGACAGTATAATTTTGTGTGTGTGTGTGTGGCAGAGAGGGCAGGGAACAGTATTTCTACATCATGCCCATCTTGCCTGCAATTCATTCCAACTTTTGGAATAAGTTCCTGTTTTTCTTAGGATCTTCATCTATACAAACCAGGGAGGAGTGTCCCGGTGCTTGACACTAAGAAATGTGTGTTTTCCTCGGAATTTATAACCAAATTCTTATGATGAAAGCTTTTTTTCATATCTTCATTAAATCATATGGTTTTCCTTTATAGCAGTTACTTTTATTTGTAAGTGTACATTCATTTGTGTGGTGATTTTTGTGTGCTAATCTCTCTCTCTCCAATTGACCTTTAACTGCATAAGTCCTCAAACAGTTCCTATTTTATCTCACCATTACACAAGCAGTATTTAGCATCCTGTTTGACTCCAAATAGGCATGCAGTAACATTTGTTGAATAAATGAAAAAAATGAATGGATGTCTTTATAAATTTTACATGTAAAGAAAAAAAAAACCCTAAAAATCAAGGAAGTGTATTACGTAACATTTGAGTTAAAAAAAGAAATTTATGTAAATAATCCAGAGAATATACTAATAAAAAGTGCTAAAAGAGTCAAAGAGTAACCATATATTTGGGCATGAGAACAATTTATTGTGACACAATTTGAAGTCCCTAATTTTTAAAAATCATGATGAATAAGTTGCTTTTAAAATTCCATGCCCTTCATTTTCTATCATTCCAAGTGAAATTTTAAAGCATTTTAATTTTTAAAACTAGAAAATATATTGTGGAAACACATCCCAGTTGCTGTATGTTTATGTTTTCTTCATAAGTCTTAGGGAACATCAGTTTTGAAGACCCTATTTGCACTGGCAACATTGAGTTTACAAGAGACAACGTTTGAAACTTTGCTGTGTTTTTTTTAAGTAAATTATATTTTGTCCTAAAATGCATAGATAATTAAATCCAAATCATATGTCTTAGCTTAATCATTTGATTTTATTCCTGTGTTTCTCTACATGGCTGATTTAATCCTAATTGAAAATAAAGTGTCCTGGAAGCCTCATTCAGAGATGACTGCCTTAGCATGGTGAGTTGTTACTACTCAGTTGGGTTCTTCCTTCCCACACTCAGGCTTAACCCCGTACCCTTCAAAACTGCCGAGATAGAAAGTCCATCATTGGCTACTCTTCCAGGGAGTAAAGACTCTTCCCTAACCTTGCAATGTTTCTTAAGTGAGATTCTGAAAACCTCTTGCCACTGCTTTTTTGTCTATTGGCATGCTATTACTTTTCTAAATCAGGCCTGATTGAGGCAGTGATCCTGACCTAGCACTGACTAGGGGATTAGTCTTCTGACAGGGATCAGTTTCCTCCCAGAGATCAATGAGTAGCAATTATTTAGCAATTATGTCTGAAAATTTGAAGGTAGAAATTTTTTATATCAATGATGATAGATTTTAGTTAGTTCTCAGAGCTTATGTTTCTTTGTGTTAATTTATTGAACATAAACTATTTAAAGTCATAGCATTTCATAAATTAGTTTGGTCTCTGCTTTTGTCCTAATTTAGAATATGATAGACACAATTATGATTGAAGAATAAAAGGATTTAATTTAAGATGACCTCTATTAACATCCATCTTTTTCTTTTTCATTTCTTTTATCTGAACACCAAAGGCAAATGCAAGCTCACTTACTTTAGATAGAAAAAGCAAAGTAATAAAGAAAGGTTGTCTTTTTACATCATAATATTCAGGGGTACTTTCTCTCCTATTTTCCAAGTTCTTGAGCTTTTTATTTTTTACATTTTAAATGTGTTTAAATGAAAACTTACGAATTATAATATTTTAAATAAAGCCAGACAATTTTAGTAACTTCTTTTCTCCTTATCAGGTAAGAGAATGAGAATCTGTACTTTGGCATTAATGATCTGACTCTTTTAAAGGTGACTCTTTAATTTTGCCCAAAGTTAGCAAGATAATTATCTCAGTTCAATTTTCTACTTCCCTTTAGGTTAGAATCTAAACTTCCAGGGTCCACTTATTTATCAATTTCTATGAAAAGGTAATAGCTTCTGAGCATTTTTCATATTTGCCAGCAAATCTAAAGCTTTTCTACCAGTGGATTGCGGATTCAAATTTGGGAATAAGCTGTTTAAAAGCAAAGCAGCTTCACAGTAACAGCCTGATACCTGTCATACTTCCAGGCCCACACACTTTTTTATTCTTAAAAATTCTTGGGCTGAAGTGCCTGTAAAATCAAATCCCCTTAAAGTGCCGCATCACTAATTCCCCAAGCCCCCAAGGTTTAAATGCCAATCAAGTCAAAGGTGGTTACTTCAACCACTTCAAATTTATTCTTTCTATTGATTTATCCTAGCATATGATGTTCAAGTCATAGGATTTTATAAATTAGTTTTGTCCCTGCTTTGGTCTTAATTTAGAATGCATAGACACAGGCTATGATTGAGAAGAGGAGACATATAATTTGAAATAACACCCATTAATATCTTTTCCCCCCTTTTTTTTTTTTTTTGAGACAGAGTCTCACTCTATTGCCCCAGCTAGAGTGTCGTGGCATCAGCCTAGCTCACAGCAACCTCAGATTCCTGGGATCAAGCAATCCTTCTGCCTCAGCCTCCCTAGGAGCTGGGACTACAGGCATGAGCCACCATGCGTGGCTAATTTTTTCTATATATATTTTTTATTTGGCCAGTTAATTTCTTTTCTATTTTTAGTAGAGACGGGGTCTCGCTCTTGCTCAGGCTGGTCTCGAACTCCTGAACTCAAATGATCCTCCTGCCTCAGCCTCCCAGAGTGCTAGGATTATAGGCGTGAGCCACCTGGCCACCCCATTTTGTTTGTAAATTTCTTATGTCTAGTTTTAAGATGAGACTATCAATGTCAGTATGTTTTTTTTATTAGCAGTGGTGTTAATCATACAAAAGGTTTTAAATTCAATATTTAGTAGACTGTTTAGGTTCTTATTTCATACATTCATTCTTAAGAACTTAGAGATTCATTGGTAGAGAAGTGTTTCCTTCCATTGAACCCATGAAATCATCAAAATTATTTTCTATTACCAATAATAAGGGCCTACTATATACAGGCACTGGATTTGGTTTGCATATATTACTTCTATAAACATCTTAAATACTTTGTCAGGTTGGTAAAAAAAAAAAAAGGACTTAAATATATCTTCACTTTGTTCTACTATCATTGATTTTCACTCCACTTAAGTATAGGTGAATAAAGTATTATTCTACTAGGTTAAATTTGAAGGAATAAATAGTGTTGTATACTTCTTTACACTTCTTCCTCCCATTCCTTCTTTAAGCCAACAAATATTTTTAATCACCACTATGCATAAAGCACTATATTAGGTAATGTGGAGATTAAGACATATGGGATTTCACAACTGATTCTAAATTAAATGTATTAAATGGGAACAAGATGGTGTTTTCTCTATAACCAAGAGAGACAAAGAGTTGAGTTGAGAGATGCATTAAATCTGCCTTTAACATCCTTCATTGAACATTTGAGTCTTAGGCATAATCCCATGAGGTTGATTTTGACCAAAGGCAAGCAGGAGAGTTGATTGACTGAAGTTCCATTTTGGAAAGTTGTTTTCTGAAATTAAATATGTACTTACCACACAAAATAAATATAAGATCCAAATTTATGAGTGAATCTAAATACTATACAAGGAAAAAATATAGAATATCTTTATAGTCTTAGTGTGGAAAAGGTTTTGTCAAGCATAACTAAAACATAAAAGGCATAAAGAAAAAAATATATAGGTTTACAGTGTAGAAGTTAGAATTACTGTAACATAAAAAGTGCTATAACTAGTTTTAAAAGGCAAAATACTGCACTTGAATAGGATATTTCCAAAATAAATAAGAAATCAAAGGCTAATACCACTCATACATAAAGAATTCCCATTAGTCACTGAGAAAAGAAACTTAATTTTTTAAGTAAGCTATGAATGTATGGAGCATTCATAAATACTAAATACATGAAAAGATTCTCAATTTTAGTAGTGATTAGTGAAATATATATTAAAATAATACTATTCATTTTTTTTTTATCTGAGACAGAGTCTCACTCTGTTGCCCAGGCTAGAGTGAGTGCTGTGGCGTCAGCCTAGCTCACAGCAACCTCAAACTCCTGGGCTCAAGCAATCCTTCTGCCTCGGCCTCCCAAGTAGCTGGGACTACAGGCATGTGCCACCATGCCCAGCTAATTTTTTGTATATATATTTTTATTTGGCCAATTAATTTCTTTCTATTTTTAGTAGAGATGAGGTCTGGCTCTTGCTCAGTCTGGTTTCCAACTCCTGACCTTGAGCGATCCACCCGCCTCAGCCTCCCAGAGTGTTAGGATTACATGAATGAGCCACCGCGCCCAGCCTATTTCATTTTTAGAATATCAGATTGGAAAAAAAATAAACTCTCTGGTAATGTTTAGTGCCAGAAAAACATACACAAGGAGCATAGCTGTACACTTTTGGAGGGGGTATATATTGATGTAAACCTTTTGGAAGGTATTCTGGATAAAGTATAAAAAACGTATATTGCTTTTAGGATTTCTGTGATAAACACTGCAGGAAAAAAGAAATGGTTTTCAAATATTGCCTTCGATTGGCACCAAGATTTTCTCAAGGTTTGCTGCGTGCCCAGAAGTGTGAGTAGAATACCCAGTCCTTGGGCAGAATCCCAGTCCCTGAGCTTTAGGAATCTATTACATTGTTGGGGAGGAAAAGACTTCCAGATTAATCAGTCTCTAACTTCTGTATGTGCTACTCCTAAGCAGTTTCTGCATCAATTACCTGTCCATCATTTCTAGTAGTGGCTTAGTCTCTCAGAACTATTCTGGAACACAGTCAACATTCTCCCAACAACTAAGTCCTGTGAGGTCAATGGAGGGATAAAAACGTATAGCTAAGCTGTGGTCTTGGCCATCAAGGGATCTTTAAGATAGGAAAGAAATATCAATATATTATCACTGCATAATTGCATAAGGGCTCTAATAACTAGATACATGTTAATGTATCTTACACATCGCAATTAGTTAATGTTCCTGGCAGGCAGGTTTCTGAAAGTTCTGATTAAATAATGCTAATTTTCACAAAGCTTAAATAGGCCCATGCTTCCCTTCAAAGAAAGTCCAAACTTAGCTTGGCATCAAGGCTGTCTACACTCTGAATTTAACCTGGTTCCTTCTCTCTTATTATTCCCTTTGTGTTCTCTAAACACTAGACGACCTATATTTCAATTTCATGTTTTCATGAATTTTGTGTCTTTATTCTTCTTGCTATAATTTCTCTCTCCGATTACTAAATAATCTCTTCATTTCTTTCCCTCATTCTGAATTTCCAATCACCCAAACCACCTCCATCACCACCACCACCCACATATACCCCACGGTCCATCTAGACCTGTGTTGTCTAAAGTGGTAGCCATCTTAAGTATAATTTAAAATTACGTACAATTTTAAAATTTAGCTTCTCAGTTAAAGAAGCCACATTTCAAGTTCTCTGTAGCTATGTGTGGCTAGTGACTAGTGTATTGGACAGTAAAGATTATAAAAACAGTTCCTTCGTCATTGAAAGTTCAGTTGAACAGTGCTGAACTAAACTATTCTCTCTAAAATACATCTTTGTTTAGACCATCCTCTTCAAGCTTCTCAGCATAAAATCCACACTGCTTAACATATGATTCTGGTCCATTTTACTGTGATCCAAACTGAATCAGCTCAGCCTTATCTCACACCATTTATAATCTCTTCACTTTATGCCTAGTGAACTTGATTTACTTTCTGTTCTCCCAAAGGAATACTTCTCATTCTTTTGTCCTTGTTTGTATTATGTTGCCCCCAACTTCTGGAATGTTCTTTGTCCCTCTGATCATGTCATATACATATATTAGTACTTACCTCAACACCCTTCAATAATTACCCATTGACATCAAGACACACTAAAATTATTTAACTTGCCTGTAAGGCTTCATATGGCCTTTTCCCTGACTACATCTCCAGCCTAATATTAAATAGTGTATCTTCACTAATCGGGATTCTTGCATTTCCTAAAACACCCCCCTGTACCAAGCAACTTCTTGCTATAGGGTCCTTTCACATGCTGACTCCTATGGCTCAATGGACTCCTCTGGGAGTCCATGAAAGGACTCCCTTCCTTTCATGAGGGAAGTAGTTGTACCTATTTTGCTCACTATTTTATTCTCAGCATCTAGTACAGTGCCTGGTAAGTAGATAGAATTCAACAATTATTTGTTAAATGCATAATTGCTTAAGCTCAGAATGTCATGAAAAAAATCCTGGCTGAACTATGCACCAAAAGTTTTTAAGACCAAGGCAGATATCAATATGGCTTTTAAAATATGAAACTTTTACTTTACAAATTATTGCATCTGGAAATATTTTTGCTGGAGACCTTGCTCAACTTAATCCCCTGAGATGTGGATATAAGGTCACAGTGAGCTGTTAGCAATTTTAACTGCTTGCCAAGAAAAAAAAAAAAAGAAAGGAAAGGAAATCAGCTTCATCAGAGTGGCTGCATTATGTTTAGTAAAGAATCTATTGGTGATTTGAGTTTCTCAGCCAGATCCAATTAGTGAGAGAAGAGAACAAAGGGGTTTGGCTGCTGAAACAGAGCCACCACAGTCTGCCACATCGAGTCTAATAGGCGTGTCTTCACTTAAAACCTTCACTGTTGTTATTTCATTTGTTGTTCAAGTTCATATGTTGAAGGAAAAGAATAAAATAGCAATTGGAGAAAATATAGTAAAAAATGAAAAGTGTAATTAAAAAAGGTAATTTTTTCTGCATTAAATGTATCTTTTAAAGACTCCGTCTGAATCCCCAATGAGAGCAGGAGTGTGGAACTGTAGTGAAGAACGGGGGCTGCTTCAGTTTCCCTAGAAGCAGAGCGGACACTATAGGCTGGGGTGGGATGGTCTTAGTCTCCTGCTTGAGACGGCTGTAATTTGGCCAAAGTCAATTCTCGGGAGAGGGGCACAGTAATGAGCTGTTAGCAGCTGACTCTTAAGCATCTAGGAGATGGGTGCATGAGCCAGAAGGTGATAGGGCCCACTGCAAGGACTGTCATGTTAAACTACCTGGGACTGCAAGGACTGTCATATTAGACTAGCTGGGTTCAGAAATCCTCATCTTATCACTAATTGGTTGTGTGATTTCAAGCAACTTCCTTAACTCTATGAGTTTCAGTTTCCTTATCTATTAAGTAGGAATAATAACAGAATCCACACACAGGGTTATTGTGAACATAAAAAAAGTTAATGCATATACCATGTTTGGTACAATTCCTGACACATACAATTCCAGTAGTGTCAGTTGTTACAAAGTAGAGTCATCTATGTAATACAATTAAAAACTATTCTGACCCATAATAAACATAGAAGAAATATTGCTAAACATTCAAAAGAGAATCGGAGTTGGAAAGGGTCTTAGAATTCATCTATACCAACCAATTCTATCCTCTTAAACAGTAAGCGATTGAGGTCTATCAAAGAAGGAGGCTGTTTTATGCAAGTAGATAGAGCTACAAAGGGCAGACTGAAGCCTCCTGCCTCTCTCACACTCACTCCTTTTGTAGAAAATAGCTTCTTCATTCTGAACCAGTGGTTAGGACAAACGAGACAAAGGGGGGAAAAGGTGGAAAGCTGAGAAATTGTTGAATGCAGTTAATACAGAAAGCTGGTTTGGATTACTGCTGTCCCAATCTCAAAGAGAAAAATGGCCTTCATTTGTTCTCGAACTTTATATAATGCACATATTACCTTTAGCAGGCTAGAAACTTATTTGTCTAGAATACCAGCCTCTGATTCAACAACCATAGCAGAGTTTTTCTCTTGGAGAAAAGCTTCGGATTAAAAAAAACATTCAATAACTGCAAAGCCTCCAGAGTATAGAGGTTGTCTCTAGGTTCACACAGTAAGGTACTTGTTAATATCTCAGTTTTCTATATTCCTTTACCAGACAATTCTCTTTATTAGTGCAATAGCTTCTCCTCCTCAGTCTTCAAAATAGTCACCACAGAAGCCTAGCCTGACATGGACTTTTGCAATGCAATTCATTATTCCAAACCCATCATCAAATTCTAAAAATGCAGCAAATGAATTCACCTTGGGATCTACATAAATATAATAACTCCGGCTCAGAAATCTAAAACTACAGATACAGATGAATATATTCGCCACTTTGAGCCATCAAAGGGAATGCAATTTCCCAGCATAATTAAGTCTGCTCCTGCAAACATCTGACAAGATATGAAAACATGTTTTACATAAGTGCTGAGTAATTCGCAGAGAAGATCTAATCCCCGGATTCAAGTACATGTGATCACGATAATAAGATACAGGAACCTGGGTAAGTCATTTAAATTCTTCCAGTAAAATAGAGATAAACATACTTACTACTAAGGCCATGTGAGAATCATGTTTGCTAATGGTAGGGAAAGTCTTTTATCATCTTTTAAGCACAATGTATAGATACACAGCTTCCCAGGGACAGTTGTTTTTGCAAAATAACTTCTACAACATTGGTAGGTAATTTTCCTGTTTAATGGTATGTTTTTCAGTCTTCGTTAAAGGGCTACTTGAAACCTGCAGGAGTAAAAGTAAAGCAGCCAATTGTGTGCTTGTTTACCCCAATATCAATGTATCCATGAAAACTTTTAACACACTCCCACCTTAATATAGTTAACAGATTTGTGTCAGTAAAATTATGCTCTCTTTTGTTCAACTCAGACTTTGAAGCCCAGACTAATTACATTTCAACAAGGTTTGGTAGTCAAAGTAACAAAATATCCTTTCATGTGTAGCTATTCTTTGTGTAGAATATTATTGTGACATTAAGATCTCCTTTACCTCTTTCAGAAGTCCCATTTCGGGAAAAATTGTAAAATATGAATTCATTTTTAACTCTTAGCTGTCGTGGTTCACTGGAAATATTTTTAGCAGTTCACGAGAGAGATACTCATAAGGGGCACATAAAAATGTATAGTTATTTGTGTTAACTTTGATGAGAAAATTAGATTTCATAAAGAAATTGGAATCTACAGAGGTATCAGTGAAGGTCTGAGAAATCCTGAGAAAGGATGTAGTCATTTACTTGTAGTCAACCACTCACAATTAGGTGAGTTTTACAAGAACTCTGTGCTCCTTTGAGTTAGAAATTATAATTGATTCATCAGAGTCATAATCCCAGAGCCACAGAGGAGGGGCCAATACATTATATTTTGCTATTCTCACATAGAAATGATGAGACTGCACTTCACATAGCAACTGAGTAGAAATCCTATTTGTGATCTCTGGAAAGAAACAAGATTTCTCAATAGAAAAATATATGGTCTCACGCCTGTAATCCTAGCACTCTGGGAGGCCGAGGCGGGCGAATCGCTCAAGGTCAGGAGTTTGAAACCAGCCTGAGCAAGAGTGAGACCCCGTCTCTACTATAAATAGAAAGAAAGAAATTAATTGGCCAACTAAAGATATATATAGAAAAAAAAATTAGCCGGGCATGGTGGCGAATTCCTGTAGTCCCAGCTACTTGGGAGGCTGAGGCAGAAGGATCGCTTGAGCCCAGGAGTTTGAGGTTGCTGTGAGCTAAGCTGACGCCATGGCACTCACTCTAGCCCGGGCAACAGAGTAAGACTCTGTCTCAAAAAAAAAAAAAAGAAAAATATGGTCTACAGGGCTGTCCTGGAAAATAGTCTTTAGCCATGGGAAGCGACTTGTTTCATCTACTCTGAAGACAGAAGCTTGCTCTCCCGGGAAGTTGTTTGGTATCCATCAATTTGTAAAAACAGGAGAGTATCTATACGAAGAACTGAGTTCTTGTCTCAAATTAGTCAGAAATTAATTTTTGATATGAGGAGGTTATTTTAACTAACACACCTAGGCTTCAGTTTCCTTGTACGTGAAACAGAAATGACAAAATCCTCCACAGCAACCTCACGGAGTTATTGCAATCATTAACTTTTTTTTGTAATTACTGCCACTTTTGATCCATTTTTAGGTGCCAAAGACTACTAGGCACTCTGGATGTCACCTAAAAGCTATGGTTTTACTCTTATTAAACATTACTGATTAGTATACAAAGGTTTAAAATTTGTGCTAATTTTCTTCTATCTACTAATATTGGAATAGGCATCTAACCAAGTTGTGACCCTAAGTCCAAGGTGTAGCCATGATTTTCTACTAATTCTAGTAAGATAACAGAGACAATAAGTTGAGAAGGTCAGCACAAATAGTGGAGGGCATTTGAGTCATGACATATGGCTCAAATTATAATTAGATGGATGCTGCCTTGTGAATTTGAAAAACAAGCATTTTTTATTGTTTGCAAATCTTTATATAAATTTAGTCTTTATAAATACCCTTTATTCTTTATAAATTATTACAATTTTTGTTCTTTCGTAGCTCATAGTTTATTTCATTTATTGTTTAATATTTCTGCCAAAGTTTGAGAACCACCAGAAATGAAAATATTAGAAAAAAAGGAAAAAAAAATAGGAACAGAAAACAGTAGAAAAGAAAGATAAAGAGATTAGTTGGGAGTACTCTTAAAGCAATATCTCTAAAAATATGTTTCATTGAGCATTGGCTCCATAATACACTAAAAATAATAACTTCTTCAACCAGGGACCTTTGATTTTGTGACACGGCATGCTACATCACTGGAGGTTCACCACACATATTAGCAGAATGTGCTCCTGCACTCTAGGAAGATGTCTGCTTTAACTTAGCATTTTTCACCTACATAATCATAGAAGTAGGTTTATGGGGAGCACTTTCCACAGCCTAAAATACAAATATTCAGCAGGATTTGCTGTGGGACACATTCCTCTTTATGGGGTTCATAATTTCCTTCATTTTCTCTTATTTTTCCATGATCTATTGTACAGGAATAGTCACCCATTTAGAAGTATTGGAAAGAAATCATTTGATTCTTCCTCCTCCCACGTCATTCATTGAGTGTTATCTGTTGGTGAAATTGAGACACTTGGCCAATTAGATGGTTCCATACTGGATGGATCTAGTAATTTCTTGCTTCTCCTTGTTCATTTGGTAAACTCTCTTGAGTCAAGGCATGGAGTAATGTTTAGAGGTAGACCAAGTGATCTCCATCATGCCTACAATAGGCGCGCAATGGGTCTCAGCCAGCTATTCTAAACAAGTGTATGGGTCCTACACAACCACCTATCCCTTTGGTTGGGTAACACCAAAGACTAGACTTGGAGGAGAAATAGTAAGGATCCCAGTTGCAGTTAAAAACTGATTCTACAAACCAATGTCACCAGCAATGAAGATGATATTTTGAAATCTATCTGACTTGTGACTGTATCTCACAAATGGTACCAAAATCAAGAGGCAAGAAGAGAAATGTTATTAACGAACATCACCCCAAACCCAGAAATCTCTTCTGGAGAGATAAGCATATATTAGAAAAGCATACATACATATGCTTTATTTTTCTTGTCCTTTTCACCCTTCTGATGAGCCTGGCATAACTTTGCATTTGAAGCTGGACTTGAGTAATCTAACCCAAGCACTGACATTTTCTTAAAGAAAAGACTCTGCAGAGGTTGAGAAACCTAATGTAATCAGAATACTAAACTTTCTAAAATGGCTTTGAAAGCAGCTGGAGAAAAGAATGTTCAAATTCAGGCAACTGCCAGCACTGGTTGCAAAAGGTCAAATCATAAAATGTTCCCCAAGATGTCAAATCACTCCTGGGGATACTTTGCGAAATTATAGGCTTAAAAACTTGACCTTACTTGCTCTTTATTACAAGCATTCACTTTTAAACTACCTCCCCAGCATGGAATTCTTTCGCCCAGGATGTTTTTCATTTTGAATAAATAAGTATATTTTAAATATATCTGTTAAAAATCATTGCTGATATTTATTTTAAAACCCCTGTGAATTTTACCATACTATATAGAGTTGGTTCTAAGTAGCTCAACTTCTTTGAACAAGAGAACTTTATGTTTTGGTGGGAAAAGCACTGGATTCAAAGTCAGCAGACCTGGGTTCTAATCCCTGCCTAACTATGGTCATCATGTGTGGTCATGATCTTGGGTAAAATCCCTTCTTTCCTCTGGTTTTCCTTTTTTCTTCTCTATAAAATCTAACAAATTCAATTACATAATGGATCAGTGAAAACCCTTGTAAAATGCTGAATCTGATTTGGGTATTTAAAAATCATTTGTAGTGTTGTTATTTAAATCTACATATTTGGAACATAAGTCAGATGTCTCCAATGGGAATTCTAATATTTACTTTTTAAAAAATGAAAAAATAAGGCAGTTGTTGAAAAATAAAAACCAGCTATTTATTTGTTTGACATTCATTTGCGCTATAAGCTTGACAGGTTGTCTCTTGTCTCTGTTTTTTCACATGGAAAAATAGTCAACCTTACTTCATAGAGTTATAACAAGGATTAAATAAAATGATTATTGTGGTGTGCTTAGAACAGGGACTGAGGAATAGTATGTGCATAACAAATGTTTCTGAACATTATTAGCATTATTTTTTTTTCACTTTCCTAATGTTTTCACATAACTCACAGGGTCATATGATCTTGAGCATCTAATTGTATATCAGAACTATTCATTTTGGTTTGTGTTTACAGTAAATATCTTTACATTTTTCTGTAACTGTCAGGAAGTCAAACACTTAGTCCCATTCCCTCTTCTCCCAGGTTTAACAGATGCATATCTGACAGGACCTCTTCTCTTGCACTGTAATGCCCACTTGGGGTCAAAGACAAGAGAGCAAATTATCTGTCCTGAGAAGGCCACGGTCCAGGCACGATATAAGAAGTCTCCCGAGTAGAGGGTGGCAGGCTTTGTGTGCTCTGTGAGACTCTCTGTAGACTGAAGAGCTCACCTCATGGCTGATGAGATATCTGTTCCTCCACTACACCACTGTCAGGCACAGTTGCCTCCTTCTATCCATGTGACTTGATTGCATCATATTAGTAAAATAATGTGAATACTTTTGGAAAAGCATGCAACCACATGTATTTTCAGATTATATTTGGAATTCAGAATACAAGGTTGTCTTGGTTTTCAATTTACATGTCAAAGATTGAATCCTAGCATCACTCTTTTGCCATATGGGATGTTGTGTCTCTTTCATTCGATAAAGAACAGATTAGAGCACAAGGTTGGAGTCAAGCATTTTCTGTCCACAGGGTAGATTTCCATTGCATTCTTGACCAGAATAGACCTTTGGGAGCAGTTGCTCTGAGGGAAGGATCATGTGAGCCAAGGTACACAGGCATCTGCCCCATATCTGGCTTCTGCTATTGCAGAACTGACGTAGGGGATTATCAAAGGCTCTCTAAATCCATTCTTTTTGAGTTGGTACTTGCTTTATTTTCACAGGTGGTATTGCAATGTCTAATCAGCATCAAGAACTATAGCATAATGTTCTGTTCACCCAAACCAAAACTGTCTCTGGCCTCGTCACACAGGCGGTTTTTAGTGTTTTCATTGCTGAGTTAGAATTTGCATTTGATCCCATAGTGTCAGAGCTGAATGGTAATTTAGAGACCAGACCACTTTCTTCATTTGACAAGTGAGAAAGTAGATCCCTGAGAGGTACAGGAGCTTGCCAAAGGTTCACACCACAGAACCTGCACTCAAAGCCAAGTCACTCAATTCACCCCTGAGTGCTTTTTTATTTTCATTGATACTGCCATTTAAATAATTATGAGTTGTAAAATTGAACAATGGTTTATGCATTAAAGATTTAATAGAGTTTTCTCTCTCCTTTCCCATGTTTGAGTTCCTGAATAAACTTCAGAGTAAACCAATTCTTGCTTTAATGATTTGCAAAGAATAAAAAGGAACAAAATAATAATCTTTAACTTTAGAGAGAGATATATAATTACTAAACTGCTACTGTTCTCTTATCAGTGAGGCAACAACTTCTCAGCCAGATGATCAGGAGACGTTTCTCAAGGATAATTTGAGTAATAAATTCATACTTGGAATCTGGTATCTAAATCATAAAGTCCCTTTCTTCCCCTCTATAGCTTTCCCTGCAATAAAAAAAACAAAAACAAAAAACAAACAATAAAAACCTCACTCTTTCTTTTCAAGTAGTTTCTATAGGATGTGTACTTTGTAGAATTTATTCACATTAAAGTATAATTCCTTAACATGACCAATTCCTTAATAACATATAGAAATTTGTTGGTTAAAAAACAGTGGTCATGACAATAATTTTTGAAAACTGGTTTGCTACCTATAAGAATTATAGAATGGAAAATACTTGCTTCAAATTAAGTATTATTGTCTATGATCTTGTTCATGGCAGGAAAGATGCTCTTAGTAATGTTTTAAGATTTGTATTCTGAAAAAAGAAGAAAATCTCTTTTTTTCTTGTTTGCCATGTATCAGCTTTTGTGGGTAACCTAACCTAATGTCAAATTAACCAAGTTTGCATGTAGCTTGTCTTTTGCAGAGAGGCAAAGAAAATTTTGGTGACATAAACATTCCCCATAAACTTTCTTGCTATCCTGTGCTAGCTTGGCAATGGTTCTTAAGAAAAGGCACTAATCAATAAAGAATAGAATATAAAATATAAACAGACTCTCCCCCTTTTTTTTAGTTCTAGAATAATTTTTTTAAGAGGAAATAAAAGATATACCAATTGGAAAAGAGAAATCATGCAACTTAGACTATTTGTGGTTAGAAAGACTACAAAAGATCATCTAATCCAGCTATAACTAAAACTCAGAAAGTTGAAATGATACACCCAGGTTCACACAATTAGTTAGTACCAGATATGGACATAGACTTTCAGTTGCTTGATTCTTAATTTGAAATTTTCTCATAATGACTTTCCATTAAAAGCATTGCACCAATATTTTGGTCCATGCTACTGAAATAACAGCACAATGACCATAACCACAGAAATATACAATTTTAGATTTCAACTTGTTCAATTGTTTCATCTTAGAAATGTGGAAACTGAAGGCCCTTGCTTCCTGAGCATTAGAATTACAGAATTAGTGCTCCTCTGTCAGAGGTTACCATGTGGGATGCGGCAGATGAAGGAGAGGGGAGAAGCAGGAGGAGCTTGGCATGGGGGAAATTGATCTGCCTGCTGAGAGCTCTGTTTGGAGCAACAGAATTTTTCAAGTGCTTATGTTTTCCCCCTAGATGTGAGGAGAAGAGAAGCCAGGGCAATTTCTAGCATTGTTCCTTGAAGAGCTTTGACATGTTTTTATGTAAAACAAAACCAGACAAGGGAAGGAATGCCAGCAAACAGTCTTACCACACTTAGTCAACTGTCCTCCAGGGAGAGAGTGACAGTGTCTCTCTGCCTCCAGTAATGAACAAACACCACTTGATGAATGTGGGTTGAATGACCCAGATGAGAATCTAAGCTGAAATCAATACACCTCCTCATTGTATCTCAGCCAGGAAAGAGAACTTGGGAAAATTTAAGCAGAAGAGATGCTTAGCTTGGCATGTAGCCATCTTCTATATCCCCAGGCAAGGAAGGGCATTCAGTAACTTAGACCAGCAGTTACAAGAAAAAAGTGTTTTTCCTTTTTCTGGTTAATCTGGGGCCCTAAGTGAAAGCATAATAAATACTGAATTTATGTATCATGCTTCCCATTTCTCTGTGAAATGGTCTCTCAATGCTCTCAGTATCATGCAACCAAAGATCTCTTTTCTACCCCCTCCCTAACTTTACATAGGGCATCTGCCAGACCAGTTTATACAGAGTGACACTCTATGCTCTCACCATGTTAGTGTGGCTTTGAGGTCAAATCTTGATTTATACCCTGACTCTTGTTCTTACGAAGTGTATAACTTTAAGTTATTAATACTTAATTCCTTGCAATGTCAGTTTCTTCATGTCTGCACCCAAGTTTTTCTGTGCCCCATTCCCTCCTCCTTGCTGATATGGTAGAAAGAAAGCATGATAGACTAGGGGTCTAATGATTGCTTTTCCTAGGCATTTGTATTTGATTGAAGATTTCTGTAGACATAATGCTTTGAACACAGTGAATATGGTCTTTAATAGTAGAGTTCTGGCATCCTGGTAAGTAGGAGCATAGAATCATATCCAGAGCACTCAGAGCCACACACTAAGAAGGCTGACTCTCTAATCCACCCTTAAGACCAAACCTCAGTGACGGTTAAACTGCATGATAAATAAAGCTACTCCCAGTTTTTTAATTTTACAAAAATCTTAGGTTTATTCATACTCTAAAGCATATCATATAGGTGATTAGATGAAGAAAACAGACTAAAAGCCCAATATGAACCTAGAATATTCTTTTTATTTATTTATCTATTCTTTTATTTCAGCATATTATGGGGGTACAAATGTTTAGGTTATGTATATTGCCCTTGCTTCCACTCCTCAAGTCAAAGCTTTAAGCATGTCCATCCCCTAGGTGGTGTGCATCTCATTGGTTTTTTTCTAGCATAGTTTTAATTTTGGGAGACAATCCATTTATCCCAAATATCTGAAGTATAAGCAATACTGAAGAGATAATTTTCATGTAAAAATTACATTCATATTCAAAACACATAGGTTTGCCAGTGTGCAGAGATTTGATAACTTTGCTAAAAATAAATCTTAACAAGAATCATGAGTTTCACGCAAGCCTGCTCCCCTAATTTTTATTACTAATATGTCTGTACTTCTTTTCTTTCTTTTTTTTTTTTCATTTCTTAAGAGTGCCACTGTTGAATTCTAATGATGGCAGGTTTGCAGAGGCAACGGTGCTTGGAAATTATCTCTGGAATTTTGTAATTGTGCATTTTAAAAAGTTCAGGATGATCAATTACCATTGGAAATTAAATGGACTTATAACAACCAATGTTTATTGATAAACATTGATATAGTGAGACTGCTGCAAACCAGTCTCACTATACACTAATAACTGTCAAGCTGAGAGTCAAATCAAGAACTTAATATCATTTACAATAGCTATAAAGAAAATAAAATACTTAGGAATATACTTAACCAAGGGGGTGAAAGAGCTCTACAAGGGGAACCACAAAACATTGATGAAAGAAATCACAGATGACATAAACAAATGGAAAAACATCCCATGTTCATGCATTGGTAGAATCAACATCATTTAAATGTCCATATTGCCCAAAGTGATTTACAGATTCAGTGCAATCCCCATCAAAATACCGACATCATATTTCACAGATCTAGAAAAAATAATTCTACTCTTCATTTGGGTCCAAAAAAGAGCCAAAGCAATTTTTTTAATAGCAAAAACAAAACAAAACAAAACATAACAAAAAACAAATCTGGAGGCATCACATTATCTGACTTCAAATTATGTTACAAATCTATAGTAACCAAAACAGCATGATACTGGTATAAAAGTAGAGACATAGGCCTATGGAACCAAAGTAGAAAACCCAGAAATAAAATATCTACCTACAACCAACTGCTCTTGGACATAGCAAACAACAATATACACTGGGGAAAGGAAGCCATATTCAATAAATGATGTTGGGAAAACTGGATAACCTCATACAGAAGAATGAAACAGTATCCCTATCTCTCACCATATAAAAGTTAATTCAAGATGGATAAGAGTCTTAAATATAAGGCATGAAACCATAAAAATTCTAGAAGAAAATGTAGAAAAAAGTCTCCTAGACATTGGTCTAGCAAAGAATTTGTAACTAAGACCCCAAAGGCAAATACAGCAACAACAAAACTAAATTATTTGGACTTTATTAAGAAAAAGCTTTTGCACAGCAAAGGAAATAATCAACAGAGTAAATAAACAGCCTACAGAATGGGATGAAATTTTCACGAACTATATATCTGATAAAGGGCTAATATCCAGAATCTACAAAGAACACAAACACATCAGCAAGAAAAAAAATAAACAGTCCCATTAAAGAGTGGACAAAAGACATGAACAGAAGATTTTCAAAAGAAGACAAACAAATGGCCAACAAATATATGAAAAAAAAAAATCTGAACATCACTAATCATCAGGGAAATGCAAATTAAAACCACAGTGAGATACCACCTTATCCCTATCAGAATGCCCATTAATAAAAATTCAAAAATAATAGATGCTGGTGTAGATGTAAAGAGAAAGGAATCCTTATATGTTGTTGGTGAGACTATAAATTAGCACAGCCTCTACGGAAAGCAGTATAGAGATTCCTCAAAGAAATAAATGTCGACTTACCGTTTGATCTAATAATCCCACTACTGAGTATCTACCCAAAGGAAACAAAGTAATTTTATACAAAAGATACCTGTACTTGAATGTTTATCACATCACAATTCACAAATCAAAAATGTAGAATCAACCTAAGTACTCACTGATTCATGAGTAGATTAAGAAAATGTGATATCTGTCTATATAGATATAAATATAGATATAGATAGATATGCATACAGGAATAAAATAATGTCTTTTGCAACCACTTGGATGCAACTGGAGACCATTATCCTAAGTAAAGTATCTCAGGAATGGAAAAATAAACACCTCAAGTATGTTCTAATAATTGGGAGCTAAACAATCGGTACACACAGCACACGTGAGATGTAAAGGTCATTGGAAAATAAAAAGGAGGGATGGTAGGAAGCAGTAAGGAGTAAAAACTGATCAATTGGATACAATGAACACTATTCTGTTGATGAGCACATTAAAAACCCGGGCTTAAGCATTATACAAGGTATCCAAGTAACAAAATCATTTGTACCCCCTTAATATTTTGAAATAAAAAAAACCCACACACACCACTATCAGGGGTATGAACTAGAGACGCAGGGTAAACAAGAAAGTCCCAGCTTACAAAATGCCATTTGTGTGCAATTAGAGATATCAGGTAAACAGGCAATTCAAAGCATTATTATAAGTGCCATGAAAGAGGAAAATAAAGAAAAGGGAAAGCAAACATATTCTCAAAAGTTGTTGCATTTCAAACTAATGATAAAGTACAAATAGTTGTCAAGTGAAGAAGGTAGGAAGAACATTAAGAACATTCTGTACAAAGGAAACAATAAGTAAGAAGTCCCTGAGGGATGTGAAAGCCTGACATATCTGGTAAAGAACAAACAATTCTTAAGTCTGTCATGTTAAGTGGTAGGATTAGGTAGGGGGAGAGATAGAGAAAGATGAGCTTGAGGAAATAAGTACGTATTAAGTTTCGTGTATGTCATGTACTTGGAACTTGTCCTGAGAACAATGTGAAGCGTTTCTTAGGCCATCTACCACCATATCAGGGATTAATAGATAAACCTCATGGTAGGATAATATCTATCTTTCCCAAAAGTTTCAACTCTGCCTAAAGGTGTCAAATGGAGTCTCACATTTCATATAATCTCATCCTCCCACAACAGAGGTCCGGAGTGAGCCCACATAATAGTCTAAGACAATGACTTCCATACGCCTTTCTAGTCATCAGGGATCCACTGGGCGGGGGGCATGCTGGGATAACCATGTGGTCCTCTAGAATGCCTCCTATCATCCACAGGGTGCAGATGGGACCACAGACACCACCTCTTCAGTCACACCCTCAACAGCCACACTAACACCAGCTTCCTTGAAACAACCATGTCTAATCTTACTATAACAGGTCATTACTCTCTTATGTCTTAAAGATATTAGCTCTTGGTTCACTGTCACACACTCTAATACCTCCTTTGCGTTAAGTCTTAGAGTTTTAAAAGATCATCGTGTGACCTATAAAACTCTGCCCTCTACATTCTTTGAATTCCTCTAGTCTGATTGTTCAGTGATGTTGACTTCAGCACAATTTCCTTCACTCACTTTAATGGCATACCTAAAACTTTTACTTTTTTAAATTAATAATTGTATCTTTTCCATAATATCTATTTTATGAATCTTACTATGGGACAAATATCTCTCATTTGTTTCTAATTTACTCCCTCTGGTATTCTGGCCTCCAAAATCATTTTACTTTATAGGGAACTTCAATCCACTGATTCTACGATTTTTTTATCTCTCTAGTTTCCCCAGTGTCCTCTCCGTCTTTACTCTGTGTAAATGATTCGGTTGATCATTACAACCACTCTCTCAATGCTATCGTCATTCATAGCATTCATTTGACAAAACCACCATATTGGTTTCTCTACAATTTCTTTCTGCTTGATGCCTACTCTCAACCAAACTGACCTTCTTGCTGTTCCTTGGACCATCCAGGCATCCTCTTGTCTTAAGAACTTTGCAGCATCAGTAAACAATGTTTAAAAATATGGGAATCCTAACCCTCCACAATAGTGCACAGGAACTCAGCAAACCTTATGCATCATCCATTAGAGTGAAGCTGCTACCTATATTTGCAGTGAGGCCTCCACAATGCCTATGTCATCCACAGGCACCGTGGAAAAACACCTTAGTCACCAGAACCCAGACACTCTTTGATTATGTTATATTCCATGATAAAATTTTTAAATCGTTTTTAAAAACAGACACTGACAACAGAATGAATCGATGAGGAGACAACAAGTAGCAATGAATATTTAAAAGGACACCAGTACCTAATAGAGTTTGCCTAAGGATTCAACAGGAAACAAATTCTGGAAATTAAGAGAAAAGAAAATACAAGTAATAGATTCCTCTAGTTGTTTCTCTTCCAGAAAGTGAAAGTTTCTGTTATCTCAGGATACAGCATATTTGTCCAAAGTTTTTATTTTTTGAGACTTAATTATTCGAACTACTGAACACAAATGACATACGGTCAAAAAGATAGCATAAATTAGGCTGAGAAACTTTTTCTTCCATACAGTTTTTCCTATGTTTAGGTGAAAATACACACACACACACATCTCTTCATTCCAAAAATAATAGAGAACAGTCCCTCTTAGTTATTTCAGACTGCTCTTTTAAGTAATGTCTTTTCTAGATGACTTAGGAAATCTCTTCAGCCATTGTGCAGAGAAATATTTCAATTCTCCTATTTAATTAGAAGTATTTAAGAGGAACTGGGAATAAAGGACTGGATCTCTAGCATTGTGTGTCATGTAGTAAATTAAGAAAATAGCCAATTCTTGAGATTTGGGGTATAGATTTTCAAGTTTAGCCAAGGTGGAGGGATGTTCTGTCTGCACTCCTCATGTCCCTTTCCTGAGATGGAGTTCCATTAGAACAACACCACCAGCCTCTCTGTGCCCTTCACCTCCACCTAGGGAAAGACTGAATCACTTAGACGAGTAAATGAGCTTTAGAAGGAAAAACAGCCTGACAAGCATTGCCAAACTCCTAACTGTCCCTCGTTCTCCTGGTAGGGGCTCTCTAGAGGGCATGCCTGTTCTACTCTGTTCTTCCACGGGTAGGTAACTCTAATTATGCTGGGTGAGTAATTGTAGTTCTGGGGTTTAGGATTACGGAGAACATGCAGAATTTTTCAATATCAGCTTTATCAATAATAAAGATAATGCTTTGATTACTTTCCATTTGTTTTCCTTTTCTATTGTTTCAGAACATGGGAGACAAGAAAGTGGTGTTACTCATTTGACTTTTAAACATGAAACATTCACAATGACTTGAACACTCTTGATCCTTCCTACATCTGAGCCTTTATTTATGCTATTAACCTTGCCTACATTCCTCTCTTCTCTCTGCAGCCTATTGAAATATCTCTTCCAGACCCAGCTCAAACACTTTATCTTCCAGGAGCCCTCTCTCATTCCTCACGCCTCTCTGGACCTATACTGGCATCGCTTTAACACTTGTCTGCCCTATTTTTGACTCACTACTTCATTGCTACATTTTGCTCATGTGGATGTAAGAGATTCACTTTTCTCCTAGATTTTCTGATGGCCATCGTTTGAAGATGTTGCTCCTATAGTGTTATTATTTTGAATGTTTCACACACAAGCAAAGGCATTAAGAAGTGGTTATGAACACATTCTTTGGAGGCACACAGGCTCATTTATTCTATGGTTTCTTGCTCATAGAATAATAATATAATGCCTCATAGTTACTATAATGATCAAATGAAAATTGCCATAAAACACTTAGCTCAGCTCATAACACATAGTAAATACCCAATAAATGGCAGCTACTACTTGTCTTTATAAATATACATACATTCACACATAAACAGACACACAGGTGCATGTGAATATTCCTTTTCCTTTTTGATGCAACTCCCAAGACAGATTGAGCTCAAATGAATTTTTTGTACTTATTTTGAAAATGCATAATTATTTTTTAATGCTGATCAAACGCCTTAGTAAAATCTGGTTACATATAGACAAGTATTTTATGATAACGTCATCATCTGCAAAAATAATTAATGAACAGATAAAAGAAAGTTTTGTTTATATATAGAAAATTGTTAAAGACTCCACTAAAGATGACTATATCTCATCCATAAATATTTCTAAATAAATTCATATTTGATTTTAATGCAGGTTTATAGCAACAAGAAACAGAATTTAAATAAAAAGCAATATCAGTAAGATAATTTTCAGACTTTAATAATAGAAAACAGTATCTATGCCCCATTTTTTTTTATCAAAGATAATTGGTTAAGTCATTGTAGAATATTCAAACATTTAATTAGCCATCTTTGAATAATAAGACTAAGCACTTTGTTTTCAAATATACAATGATTATCATGTTTAATGTATTTCAACATGTTTTCATATTGGTACTTTCTTGACGATGCCACATGCTACTTGCCTGACAGGTATTATAAGACAGCATTGATTTTTAAATGTGTCTTGATTTTAGAGATATCAAAATGAAACATGCACTTCAGAATCAGTAAAATAAGACAACTTTTTTCAGAAACATTTATTGAGAAAGTACATCAGATTCCATGCCAGAGTATAAAACAGATACTGAGACAGGTGGTTTTCCTGTCCTAATAAATATCAAGAAAAATTATATGAAAAATATGTGATAAATAAAATTAGGTCTCAAAAACAGCAAAGATTTAGGACAAATTTTTATTCAAGGTGATTTTGACTTAATTGCAATTGAAGACAAAATTCTGAAAATACAATTTAAAGGGAATCTGTTAATAATAATGGTAGGAGTAAAAAAAAAAATTATACAGACTTCCATTTCAAGCTATAAAAGAGTGGCTTATATCACCCCAAACCTTCTGATGAGAATAACTCTGGAAGCACTAACGACTAAATAAAAATCTGTATTGCTTTAAATTTAAGAACTTTTATTCATTACAGTATTATTAAGAAGTGAAATGGCAAATCAGAGAATGGGAGAAGATATTTGTTTTATCTATCTAGCTGTATATGACTATACATATATCTTTCTATCACCTGCCAAAAGACTTCTATCCAAAATATATAAAAAATTACTACAAACCAATAAGAAAAAGAAAGACAAAAAGATGGATGAAATCTTAAACCAGTACTTCACAAGAAGGAATATGCAAATGACCGAAGAGCATATTAAAAGTTGCTCAACTTCAATAGTTATTAGGGAAATACAAATTAAAATAACAATGAGATGTACTATTTACCCATTAGGATAGCTAAACATTTAAAACAAAAAGAAAAACAAATTAAAAACAAATTTTAGGCCGGGCGCGGTGGCTCATGCCTGTAATCCTAGTACTCTGGGAGGCCGAGGTGGGCGGATCGCTCAAGGTCAGGAGTTTGAAACCAGCCTGAGCAAGAGCGAGACCCCGTCTCCACTAAAAAACAGAAAGAAATTAATCGGCCAACTAAAAATATATAGAAAAATTAGCCAGGCATGGTGGCGCATGCCTGTAGTCCCAGCTATTCGGGAGGCTGAGGCAGAAGGATGGCTTGAGCCCAGGAGTTTGAGGTTGCTGTGAGCTAGGCTGACACCATGGCACTCTAGCCCAGGCAACAGAGCGAGACTCTGTCTCAAAAAAAAACCCCAAAAAACCAAATTTTAAAAATCCCAAGTGTTGTCTAGGATTTAGAGTATCTGAAGCTTGTAATAGAAGTGTGAATTGTTACCGAAAAACCTAAGAAATGTATACTTTGTCCACCACTTAAAAAAAAATAAACCCAAGGCTCTTTTTCTGTGATACTTTCAGTTATATGACAGCATAAAAATTCAGAGTGAAACTCAAGAGACACTTCAAATTTATATCAGAGAGATTTCCCCAGACATCTGAAACATAGACTCTGAGGCACAGTCTCATTATACATATTAGTTTCAGCAAAAAAATCTTTCTTCTTATTAAGGTTTCTGAATAATAGGAACTCCTTCGGTAGTCTAAGGTATTGGCATACGTGTGGTGTGGATTTAGTAGTAGGTGAAGGAAGTTAGAACACATAAAGATGTCTCATTTAGTGTTTATTAGGGAAGTATGTAGACATGTGACTTGATTAAATTACCTAACTCATTTCTGGAATGCTGCTGGTATCTTGATATTCCTTGGGGAACTGCCTTCCTCACTCGCAGTCCATGTGATTTGGGTGGTTGTACCCTCACCTCTAAAAGTGGGCAGGTGGCCATAATTAGTTTCATAATTAGTTCCATGGGCAAGTGTTCCGAGCTAGAAAATTGTGCATTCAGACTCAAATCCAGGATTTTTATTGTAATTGAAAGAAAAGCGGCATGCTCCTTGCTCGTGGTGCTGCCAAGACAGTAGAACAGAATGAACCTGCAGCTACGGGCAGCCATTTTGTCCCTTCAAGGAAAGGGCTTTCCTGAGAATGTATCACCACGGAGGAAAACAGGGCTGCAAAACTGGGAGAGCAAGACTGAGTGCTGATTATTACAACTTGAAACCTGGGATTCAACCATGCCTAAGCCAGATCTACTTTTGGAATTTTAGTTGTGTAAAACATTCCCTTTTTATATAACTAGTCTTTGAATATGCTACTTTTAATTGTGAAAGTCCTGAAAATACTTTGGGCTTCAGCTTTTTCATTTATACAGTGACTTATACTACATTGGGTTGACTGTCATGAAGCTAAAATAGCAATAGATAATATTAAATGTAAAATAAACTGTCATCAACAAGTCTCTATATTAGTGATAAAACCCTTCAATAATATATGATGAGTGAATTATATAGATTATTTGTGATCTCTTTTGACACATTCAGTAAAAGGAAATTCTATTAATATAATTACTTTTACATTTAAAAAAATTTTTTTCAACTATCATTGTCAGTTTTAAAATTTTTTGCATGTGCTTTTGTCTGTCCAGTTTGTTTAGTTTGGGTTTGGTTTGATTTGGTTCTTACAGGTACCGCAACACAACTCAGTCTAGATAAATATTAAACTCAACGAAATTATGTGGACATGCACTTGAGTAACCCACGAGCGTCAAGTGTTCAAATTTCTGCACACATTGGCCGATACTCTTGACAGGTAATGGAGAGGTTAACTGTGTAGACCAGTCTGCAAAGGAATTAAACAAGTAGCCTAGAGAGTGTTTCTGCTGTTTTATAATGATTTGCGTGAATAACTAAAATGACTAGACCTTATTTCATAGCACAACAAAGTGATTATAATCAACAACAGGTACTGCAGTGCAGCAGAGATCTAACTTTTACAGATATTAGCATACCGAATCTATCAACTATGTTTAAGTATTCAAATTCTTCCTTAAGTTTAGCCAACACAACTTTCGATTCTAAATAATTTTAAATTACTTCAATTTATATAAGTTTATATTTTGTGCAATTTTAAAATAAGCATTTATTTCAGTGTGTTTTTTTGTGTGTACTAGAGGAATAAGGAAAGATATATCCTAAACTCATCTCTTACAAATTCTTGTATGCTTCTTTATGTAATTTAAAGTTAAGAATCTTTTAAAACCTGACTCTTGCCTTCAGTAACACTGAGACATTGCAGTCAGTGAGAGCACTAATTTTTTCATGCGCTGATGTGTAGTTTCCATCTGACCCTTTGACTGCTAGCTAGTCCATATTTTACAGACATAGAAATTCAAATGCAAAATTAAGATCCTTCAGCAAAAACAGAAATACATTTTTTTTTTGATGTTACATTCTCAGTCTCTGTTGAGGGCCAACAATCATACGTAGTACAAGTCCAGAATTTTAAATCATGTTCTGAGATACACCTACAAATTTTAAATTACATTAAACCATAATCCTTTGATCTCAAGAGGACACAGTGATGTTCTTTCTGTTCTGTCTACATCTCTATGAAATCTAATTTCCCCCTATTTTTAAGATTCAGTTCAAAATATTCTATCTTCATGTTCTTTCTTGTAGCTATCTCCTTTCAGTCCCATTACCGTTCACTATAAAGCATCCACTATGTGCCAGGCATTGTGCTAGTTGCTAAGGAGACAAAAATGAAGTTGGATGTTCATGGCATTGTATCCACATCTAGTTTTATAAAGGAGAAACCCTCTTATGAAATACAAAAAGAACTTGCGCTCAGTTAATCAAAAATTATCTTATTTATCAGTTATTAATAAGTATGATTTTTGCAATGTTTTAAAATGTATTTTTACTTCAAAACCTATAAAACATACACTTTGTTTAACATTAAAAAAATATAGGCCCAAGACACTTTTTCTTTGAGCAAGAGTCTGCCAACTGGTTATCAATCATCTTTCATATAGAAATCACACCCAAATTCATCAACAGGCTTGGGTAGAAACACAACTCAGTCTAGATAAATATTAAACTCAACGAAATTATATGGACATGCACTTGAGTAACCCACGAGCGTCAAGTGTTCAAATTTCTACACACATTGGCCAATACTCTTGACAGGTAATGGAGAGGTTAACTGTGTAGACCAGTCTGCAAAGGAATTAAACAAGTAGCCTAAAGAGTGTTTTTACAGTTTTATAATGATTTGTGTGAATAACTAAAATGACTAGACCTTATTTCATAGCACAACAGAGTGACTATAATCAACAACAAGTTAGGGTATACTTTAAAATAACTAAAAGAGTGGAATTGGAATGTTCCTAACAAAAGGAATTGTTAAATGTCGGAGGTAATAAATACCCCAATTACCTTGATTTAATTAATTCACATTGTATGCCTGTTTCAAAACATCACATGTACCCTATAAAGACGTACAACTATTATGTACCCATAATAATTATTAAAATAAATTAAAAAAACAAAACACAAAATAAAATAACCAGACTTTAGTGGGATCCATGCCTCATTTAACTTTGAACTTAACATCTCTTGAGACAGTGTTTTACATGTAGTATGTGCTCTGCAAATACTAAATGAATAATGGACAAAGTATCTTACTGAACAATATCTTGGTTAATGAAAAAAACAATGCTGAATTTCATTACCATGTTTTCATGGAAATTTTTAATCTATGTTGGCTAGTTTCTTTCTTGTTGGATACAACATCAAATGTCTATTATATCTAGAGCTGCAGACAGATCAGATATATCTGGATGCAAAGCTCATGCCACGTATTTCTGTGGGGCAAAACTTAAACGTAAAAGACAGGGAAAGGCATGCATAAACCATACACTATCTGACTCAGCATTCAGTTGGTACAGCTATGGAAACACCATCTTTGCTGCTGTGTGATGCGTTAGCACAGGCTCCCCATGCAAACCCCAGTTACTGCAGTGCTGGGCTGGCAGATGGACTCTACAGATACCTCTCTCCCACCAGCCTCTGTCTGGGAGGCACTAGGCTTGGCAGGCGTGGGGGTAAGCATCCCAACAGCCAGGAAGAGGAGTGGGTGGAGGTAGGCAGCTTGCTCAAATAAGCACCTGGAGCCGTCATAATGAAGAACTACAATAGCTCTTAAACAGCATATTGACTGCTGATACCTTCAAATTATATTCCAAACATATACTAAGGTATTTTAAGAATTTAAGGTATTTTTAATGTAATGGTTTCTTTATTCAGAGAAATAAAAGTCAGGATGCCATGCTATTAAAGCACATATGTATTGATGTGCTCTACTGTAGTAAAAAAAAAAAAAATAGAGATTTTTGCACGTGGTGGGTGCTTCATCAGACTTACCACAGACATTCACGTAACAACTATTTAAAATTTGCTTAGATCCAGCTCATTGTCATTGCACTGGACTCTGGGCTGCTCAAGGAAAATTTATTTATCTTCTTGAATTGTATTAGTGGTGCTTAGATCATAGGAGACCCTGATTAAATAACTGATGAACTTATCTCTAAAAGGAGGGTAGTAATCATATCTGCTTCAAAGTTTTTAAGGGGATTAAAAGAAATACCTTAAACAAATTGTGATGGGCAGTTTGATGCATACAGTATGTTTGCAACAAATAAAACTAATTATTACAACATTGGAAAATTAAGAGGTCTTGAAATAAACAGCAATCATACTGAAAGAAATTCAGAATGTTGAATCTAGGTTATCAGTTTTCAAGAAGAAATAAGCATTTGTTTCTGCCAGCCCCAGACAGAATAGAGACTAGCACTAATGCAGAGTTTTGTGATTTCCCTTGCATCCCCACTTAGAGGCAAAATAATGCATTGAATGTCTTGATAGAAAAGGATAATTCTCTTAAATATGTTTCTGAATTACTATGTGGAGTCTAATTTCAGATCGTTTCCCTTCCTACACCCCTCATTCGGAATTTTAACATTTGATTCCCAAAAGAGTTAAAGGACTGCATTTAACTGGGCTCAGCATGTTCACATGCTCCTCGTGACTTCAAACCGGTACAGCGCTGCAGGTCCCTTTTTCAATTAGGGGAAAATGCATTAATCCCAGGGGCCATCCGAATTCTACCTTCCTCGCTCTTCCTCTGAGTGTAGCTTCCTTTAGCCTTTCATTTCCACATTTAGCCTTGATCTTTTAATAGCAACTTTTCCCCAGATTGGCAGAAAAATCAGAATTTTTGCCTTTTGTGTTGCTTTAATAATATCCTCGACTGTTATCAGCTTGTCATCCGCCTTGAGTCCTGATGACAAAATCTGATCACAGGAACCCAGGAGTGAGAAGCAGGAACTTGAGTCACACTCTCAGCCTTGCTCCTTCTGGAGGCAGAACAAATGATTCATTTATTTCATGTCTCAATTTCCTTACTGGGGTGTGTGTCTATGTGTGTGTGTGTGTGTGTGTGTGTGCATATATATATATATATATAATCTCCTACATATCTATATTTATATCCCTTTATCACTTAAGTTTTAACTCCAAGACATGATTTTGTTAATTCAGACCTGCAGGGGTCTTACAGATAATTAAAGTACGGATGTTGCTGACACTCTGCTTGTGTGCTGCACTCCTGACATGTTATAAGGCATTTTCCCATTTGCCATCTCATTCTATTCTCTCTATACCTCTCTGAGAAAGGAAGCCTGCTAATGTTGTGCACGTCTTACCTCTTTGAAACTAAAGCACAAAGTCATAAAGGGGTTTGATTAAGGTGATGCAGGAAGTTAGAGGCAGGCCTCGGGCTAGAACCTGGGTGTAAAGACTCTTACTCTCTGGTTTTTCTTTCACCACTCCATGGTATTCCAATTAATAATTAATAATTGCAAACACTTTCAAATGTCTTTTTTTTTACACATAAGAAGAAATTTATTAAGTATAGCAGACACTATTTTGGGAAGTGTTGAACATACATATATTATACTTTTCTTAACACACATAAATACAAGTAATTATTCAGAGAAGTTCTTAGTGGATAATTTGATATAAAAGTTTGACAACTGTTGCTTCCAGTCTTTCATTTAACTTACAAATTAGAATTTCAAGTGTATATTTTAAAATTATCCCTTGGGAAAATGCAGTGAGACATTGGTAACAGAAATTGCCTATAAAATTAAAAGCATGTACTCTTAAAGATGTTCACTAGTTACCCAGTCATTGATCCACATTACTAAATTCTTCCAGAGCACATAAATACACACACCAACATTGAGCAAGTGCCCACCATTTGCAGGATACTTGGAGCTATGAAAGCTTAAAAAGTGAAGGGAAGACATGGCTTCTGTTTTCAAATAACCTTTGTCCACTGATATTTTCAGGACTGGAGTTTAAAGTTTAGTTCTGGATCAATTTACTTTCTAAGCAAAAAATGCGAAGAGCTAAACACTTAATCATGTCATCACTTTTATATTAAAGTGAAAAGGGCTTGATTTGGCTCAAGAATAATTTAGATAAATGAAAAAGTGCATCGTTGACATCTCCATGAAGAAAGACCAAATCTTTAAGAAACATATTCATGTGGTAGCTAGGCTCCAAAGTCAAGCGGGCTTAGGTTGGAATCCTGTCCCTGTCCCTTGTAAATTATATGGCATTATGAAAATCAAACAACCTCAGTCCTAGTTTTCCCATTAGCATAATAGAGACAAGAGAGGATTAAATGAGATCATGTGCTGGAAACATAGCAAATATTCAGCTATGTTAGACATCAATAAATCAACCAGTATTTTTTAAACAACTACTATGTGCAGGCATTTGGCTGAACTAATAAATATATGGTAATTAATTTCCTGTATATAGGTCATATTATTATGTCAGTTTTACCACTGAAGAAACTTAACTCTAAAAATGAGAAGAACAAACTGCTATGTTTTCAGTGAATGATAAACATGATACATACCATGTCAATTTTACGGATTTCTTAATAAATTATTATAAAACTAATTATATATTGCTTCAGGATTAAGTATAAGATATATAAATTGCAACAATTACTTCTTACTAGTCTGAGAAATTTGAATATTTCTATATATTTGCCATACGTGAACATTTTCAGTTTTATTAGTGAAGAAATTCCTGAAAATGTCCTTCCCTCTGTCCTGTGTCTTTGTTTGTTTCTTGGAGGCCAAAGATTTGTGTTTTGTTTATTTGTGTATACTGCGATGTGTCCAGCATAATGCTCTTATCTGGTGGCTCTCTGAGCATGGAGGTTAGGTGAGGTAAATTGAATTGAATTGCTGTAAACTGAAAGCTTCTTTCAGCACTGCTTATTGCTATAGAATCCTGAAGGTAGCTGGAGCTGAATGCCTCAGATCGCTATTTTTCATTACTATATACAAAATCACTGCTAGGTTGACAGGAAGAAATGAAAATGTCTTGACACAAAGAGTTAATGTGCTTTGCCAAGGCTTACAAGATGCCCATCTAAGATTTCCGGCTCACTTTCAGAGCATTCTGTTTCTTAGCCTGCTGTTTTCCCTGTATGAATAATTATGATTTTTAATTGAAGTGTACGTCAGCTTTTATGTACTGGTTTGGCCACTGACATGTCAGGTGTGTGATAACTTCTCAAATGAACCTCATAAATTATATTCCAAGATTAAATTTTAAAGACTTCTCTTGACTACCACCTTGTGGTTGATTTTTCAAAGTAACAAAATTCAGCCTTGAAGAAAAATAAATACAGATTTCAACCTTGTTAATAAAAGGAATTAAAAGGCCAGTAACTTATATACAAATAATAGATAATTTTGCAACGAGTTCAACATAAATATTTTAAAAATCATCTTTAATGAAACTCAGCATTGAAAATAAACTTATCATTTGTTCCATCATTATTTCTACAGGTAGTTTGGAAAATTATACTTGGGGGAAAAACAGGAAAACATTACCTCAATCCACATAAAATATATGTGATATTATCAATTTAATTCAAAACCTTTCTATGTTTCATTGGTTACTTTCTGAAAACTTTAAAATTAGACTTAGTTGCTGAATAAATACCAATTTAATAAAAAATTGCACGTAAGAAAAGTTACAACATACCAGAGACTTTAAAAAGTATGTCTTTATAATTAACTGTATGATACATACTTTATTAAATATTTTCATTACTGTTAAAATAGAAACTATTAGTTAATAAATAACATAATTTTATTAGAGTATTTGAAATATGTACATTCTTTTTTTTTTGTCTTGTCTTGATGATCATGATTAGTAATCTGCTCTCTGGCAATATATTTGGTATGTGTCTAAAACTAAATTAATTACTTGTGTAAGAAAAGGCTGTGAGTTTCCTCAGAAGAAATCAGATCATCCCATTAGGACTTATAATTGAAAGACCACGATAATTGCTACAATCCAATAACAAAGAGTGAGCGAGGAAACTGGTTAACCACAAGGCCTTCAATCATACTGATGAAAGGAGGTCCACAAATGATTGCTAATGCTTCAAATTCATAAATCAGGTGATCTATTTGAAGTTAAAGTTAGATAGCATTTGGTCACAATGTATCTGTGTATTTGGTCTTATAAATATAGTTCATGGTATTATAATAATTAAGAACTCTACTTTCTAATGCATTAATTAATTTCCACAGGCTACCTGTGAAAATTGCCAAGATGAGAGTTCTTGGTGTTGTAGAGCAACATTGGAAATCTTGCTTCAAACCTAGTTTCACATTTGAAGAGTGATTAAATTTAATGCAAGAATAAATAGGGTACCATTCTGAGTTAGAAAGTCCATTAAATTTCATATTCCACAAGGATCCCAAACAAGGGAAACCTGGCACAACTGGGAGCTTTTACACCTGGACCAAAGCGGAGTTGCTTTTATTTTTTATTGATAAAGAAAATAACCCTTGTTGAAATTCAGACTGTCAAGTGGAAATTAATTGTTTTATATTTCAGCTAGAAAACAAGCTATATATAATGCAGATCTCTCAGTGCAAAAAAAAAAAAATTACTGTGAAGTCAAAAATCCCTGAGAAGAAAGAGTAAAAAGGCCTCAAGTAATCTTACTCCCAGTCCAATTCTATTTCAGCAGCTCCATGATGCCTACATCCTTACGAACAATCACAGATATTCACTTTTATCATGAATTCTGGGTATTATATTTTATACCTGCTACCATATAAGATAGCTTCTCATTATGTTATTTTTAAAATCATTTGCCATGGTGTGGCCTTTATTCTAAGAAAACAGTAGAAAGCTAATGCAAGAAGGTAAACCTTTATTTGAATTACTACTATTTTTTTTAATTTAATGTGTCTTTCATTTAGGTCTGATTGAACTGTCTCAAAGTTTGTGCTTTAATGATCTTATGAAGTTTTTTCCATTATGTCTTTGAGGTGGTTCCATTTTCTTAATGGGAGAAATATATTTAACTTGTCTGAGAGCCATGTTTGCTTTCCTTGCTTGCTGCCCTAGGATATGTGAGGCTAGAAACTCTATCAAAAATAGTTTTAATTTACTTGCCAACATTCATGCTCTTGGTAGGAATAATTTTGATTAGTAGAGAAAATACTTCCTCATTGTCTTCTTTTACTGGCATATAATACATTGCATTTGTGTCTTTCTTTACTGAGCCTAGAAGCCTTTAGATTGATTATCCAATTAATCCTCCTAACATTGCTGTAAAGTAAAAATGGGGAGTAAATTCTCATTCTACATGTAGGGAGATTAAATGACTTATACTATGTCACCAAGCCAGTAAAAAGCAGAGTTAAGAAAACTGCTTAAGGCTAGCCTTTATTGCAGTATTGGGTCATTATTTTTCATATCATAGGAACCTCTTCAAAGACAACTTGTATTAGGAGTTGACAACTGAACAGGTTTCTTCATATTTAATTGTAACCGTGTTTTCTAAAATGGCCTTTTGAAATAATAACTGGGAATATAAATGCATTTATATTGGTGGAACATAGTGCATGGTGCTATAATGATATATAAAATAAAATCACTTTTGTTTTTCTAGTTATAAAACTAGTTAGCATTCATCAATAAGTGATAATATTAAGATTCATTAATAAGTGAATGTGGAATTCAATACATCTTTTCTTTTGCTTTTTAATTTATTATTAATACTCCAGTTTAAGTTGCCCCTTTCTCACATGAGAATTATGCCGCTCAATATCACTTTTATTTGATTATTTTAATCATGAATTTTTAAAGAGATTTTGATATCCATGCAGAAATGATTCAAGGAGTAGCATCATTTTATTCCTATTATTTTTATTTTTAAATAAGATTAAATTTAACCTATAAAAGACAGAAAAATAAAATATTTAAAATCTTACATGCTTCTCCATTCTCCAACATTCCTTGCTGCATAAAAACTAAAACAGAAAATGACTAATCTACATAATATGTTTGACTACACATTTGACTGTAACCCAAAAGTCGAAATGTCAGAAATCTCAGAAGCACAGAGTTCCCTGTAGGGTTTCAAACCCAAGTCTTTAGTCTGAGGGAGACAGCGATTCAGGTAAGCTTCAGTTACGCACTTGAACTTCAAGATCCTTTAGAAGAAGATAGATTTGGATTCATTTGAGATTTTCTTTTTGTAAGTCAGTAGATATTAGATCTGAAGGGACCTTTTAAAATGTTTTTGAATTTCTCCTTTGCGTAAAACAACTTTAGGAATAAATGACAGTTGAAAGTCCAAGGTCACTTGAAATATCATCAGTCCTGTCCTACTCACTCTGGAGGGCTGATGCCACCTTATGGAACTCAAGGCTCACTGCATCACACGTTGTGATAGCCACAAAAAACCCAAGTTCCAGGAGAACAGCTTATAACTTAAATTTAGTCAGTATAAAAGCATTTTACGGTATAAATAAAAGGCAGGAGATTAAATATCAAATTATATTATAATAATTTTATGCTCTTATTTCTTACATTGCACATTATTAATCAGATCTGAGATTCATGTTCCTTTGGTGATGTTAACAGAGTTGTTTATTAAAGCAAATATACAGGCATATTGCAGACATTCAGAAAAGATTATTTAATTCCTATATTATTATGTTTCTTGTTCCTGCTTTTATTATCTTATTTTACCCTTAGTTTCTTCATTCCAAGTTATATGTGGACTGTTAAGTTACTCAAATGTGGCTAGAACTATGAAAGAACACATCTATTTCATTTTAAAATTATAGTAATTGTGCTAATATTGAGACTAAACAGAAAGACTCAAACAGAGGCCAATTCCCTAGTAAAGGTCTGTTTGCGAGCTTTTTGAGGGATATGAATACAGAGTTAAGAAGCTTCTACTCATCATATTAAGGAATGAGTGAGGAAGAATTAGGAAGACATCGATAGCTTTTAGCAGAAGGGGGAAAATGCTTTCATTCAGAAGGGATGGAGTAATCAAGATGTGATGGTCTTCAGTGCATAAATAGTAAGTGGGAAGCTTCATTCAGAGATTCTCTGGGGCACAATCCAGGCTTCACAGGGTCTAGAAAAAAGTTTACTTCCAAGTGAATTCAAAGAGAGTTTTAATTTTAACATAATGGAACGTAAAAAGCAGTATCTTGGACGTATGAGGTAACTTGTAGATTATTTGAGAGCTCTAAAACTCAGAATTTTTGGTTGATCTAAACACTATGTTATTTAACTCTCAGTCCTGGTTTCTCAGTCTTTCTATTATCTGACTCTGAGCTGTAGCTCAGATAGGTGCTGTCAGTTGGTGGAATCTGCCTAGATTCCCAGCTCCCGGCATTTGGATATGCCTGATAAAATTTATTGTCATCACTGAACTATTTGTCAGCTGAAAGAATTTCATGATACTTCCTGATCATATTTCTGTGAATGGTCTTCCTGGCCCTGACCTGCTGAACCATTTATCAGAAAATATTAAAAGGAAGTAACTGCGAGTTTATCACATGATGGTCAAAGTTGAAATTCCCAAGAATAATTTCCTTGTAGCTACCCCTTAATGTTGTTCTTCTACTCTTTATCCTCATAGCTTCAAAGGAAGTCCGGCAGGAGATCAACATCATTCATTTCACTCTCTCATTTCTTCTCCAGATGCAAGATAACCAGTTAACTACAAGTGTTACTCTATTCTGTGAGAATATCTATTTATTATGTCTACTTTTGTTTTTTTCAGTAACAGCATCATTTTGGACAGCGCACCTAGCCAATATGCTCACTATTTTCAACTCAGATGGTGAAGAAATCTTCAGCAGAGGATTCACAGACAAAATTCTCATTATAAAGATGAGAATTGTGATTGTCAAATGTGATCACAAAGGTAATCAGTAATCAACACAAAACTATCTAATATTGAAGATGTCTGCCTTAGCTTGCAGATCCTTCATGAAAACTTTGAAGCCAGTCTCTGCAACAGACCCCAAATTATCCATTATTCTTGGCACTGCTTGTGTACACTGGGGTCAGTAGCAATGATGTCTACAATGTTTACCCATTGTCCAACTTAGGACATACGTTTTTCTTTAATGGCTCAAGATAAAGGCATTATAAGCAATCTCCTTTACAAAATTTATTTTTTGGATAAAAAGTGACTAATGTCAGATATAAGCTGACTGATATTTGCTGGACTATAAAGGTCTCTGTCTCCTCCATTTCATGGTGCATGTTCTGCCAAAGCTGTGTGGGTGGTGCTGGAGAGCGGGTAGTTACAAGGAAAATAAAATGGGAGAGGATTGAGGAAAGACTGCAAGGTCCTCATGAGAAAGACTGATGGTTTAGACCAGTGGTTGGCAAAATTTTCTGTAAAAAGCCAGAGAGGAAAAATTTCAGGTTCTATGGGCCATATGGTCTCTGTTGCAACTACTTAATTCTGTTGTCCTATGAAAAAACACCCCTAGATAGACAATATGCAAATGAATGAGCATAGCTGCTTTCCAATAAACCTTACCCAAACAGCCTGGGGGTTATTGTTTGTCAACCCTTACATTAGATTAAAATTAATGTTCAATATATTCATGTTACAAAAAAAAATACAGGAATCATGGGTTCAAGATCCATTTCTGACGCTGGCTACCTAGTAGGGAAAACATTTTTCCTATTAATTGTATTATTTTTAAAAAGATTGAAAAAAAATCATTCAAAAACTCATTCTAATTATTTATTTTTTAGAAATAGCTGTTTTTATTTCATGTGAATTATCAGAATTTACCATGACTTCTGTAAGAAATCCCAATAGAGAGCAGGACCCACAAAGCCGTGAAGAATACAGGACAGATGGGGTTAAAGCATTTTGTTTCAGAGTGGGTCCTGTCTGATTTACAGGAAAAAAAATCTTTTATTTGCTTATACAAAGACATTCTTTTTATTTCAACCAGCAATCCTGACAAAATCCTCATTTTGGATCTCATTCCTTACTTTGTCTGATTCCAAGATTCTCAAAGCTGACTGATTTTCTGGGTTTATGCCTCTATAATTCCCAATCATGGCATGTTTGGGTCAACATCTTTGTACAAATAGGAAAACATAATTGTTCAAAAACCTTCCATAATCTAATGCGACTCTTCCCTATCCTCCACCAGAACCAGCCCAGGAGACCTCATTTATATTTTAGCCTGCCTCATAGAATGATGTGGCCTTTCTAATGGGTAAAACCAGTCCCTTAATTCAATTTTTAGCTTGAGCTTCACAAAACCAGAGCTACACCTTTATTCATCTTATGTTCAAATGTTGAAAACCGCAGATAATGTCATGAGACAAAGACCTCACCAAGTCAATAAAATTTAATACATATTTGTTGGTTGCTTATCTTGTGTTAGGCCTTGAGCCCGGGCAATGGGATTCAAACATAACTATTTACCCTAGGATTGAACCATCGCATGGGGGTACTGGGAATAGTCACTAGTACTTGTGTTGCTAGAGTGCATTTAATTTGAGTGTAGTTAGTTATACGTGGTAGCATTCCTTCTAGATAATCTTCACTGACAAGATACATTCTAGCTATTACAGGAGAAAAGAAAGTTAGTTAAGACAGATGAACAAGATTAAGCAAAGGAATAAATGAGAATTTGGGAAGAAACAATAATCTAAGCAAGCCAAGGTGCCGAAGAACATGACCTGAGATCAAGATGAAAATGCAGGTTGAAAAGGAATTGCAAAATTTTTCATCCCTATTAAGGGATTTGGATTTTTTTTTACCCTCAAGAGGGGAGGGAATCACTGGGTATTTTTAAGAGATGGAGTAACATAATCAGACTTAGAAAATCAGCTTATATGAAATTGTTGAAAATATATTAGATGAAGAAGAATCTGGAAGTAAATAGGCTGGTCAGGAAGGTAATGAATTTTGTCCAAAAAAGAAGAGATATGGACCTGAAGTGGGAGTGATAATGAAAAGAGAGACAAAGCCAAGAAATTTTTCAACATAGGTAATGAAAAGGTAGTAGTCGGGTAACACCTGGTGCTTCTACAGTTTCTATTAGGTCATTAAATATGAAATGTCTTATGTTGAATCAAAAGTTTAGTTTACTATATCTCAAACAAGAAGCAGTGCAAGTAAGCAATGTGCCTAAACTATCAACACAGTTTGCAATCTTAGCTGTAGCTTGCTTATGCCAGCAGTGAAGAAGCCTGGACAGCGAGTGACGATGAAATCGTGAAAGGTGTTTTCCACAGCTTGTTGAGAATTGAGTATTTTTCCTTGCAAGAAGTGGTCCAAAGCCTGGAAGAAGAGGTAGTCAGTTGGTGCAAGGTCTGGTGAATACAGTGGATAACAGAGAGTTTCCAAGTCCAGCTTCTGTAGTTTGAGCAGCGTTGTTTTTTGTGGCATGCAGTCTTGCCAGAGGATTGGCCTGTCTCTATTGACCAATCTTGGCTGCTTAATCACAAGCATCCTCATCATGTCATCCAACTGGTTGCAATAGACATCTGCTGTAATCAGCCCACCAGGTTTCATGAAGCTGTAGCAGATAATACTAGCGCTTGACCACTAAACAGACACCATTAGGGTTTTTTTTTTTTTTTTTTTTGGTGAATATTTGATGTTGGACTGTGTTTCAGCACTCTGTCTTTATTCAACCATTTTGTCGAATGTTTGCGATTATAAAAAAGAATCCATTTTTCATCACATGTAACAATACAGTGTAAAAATGGTTCACCTTTTTGTTGTGACAGCAAAGAAAGGCAAGCTTCAAGAAGATTTCTCTTCTGATTCTCGTTTAATTCATGTGGTACCAATCTGTTTAAATTCTTTACCTTGCCCATTTGTTTCAAATGGTCCAATATTGTTGGAATAGTAATGTCAAACCCTGCTGCTAATTCATGCATACGTTGAGATGGATTTGCTTTCACTACAACTTTCAGCTCATCATTATTCCCCTTGGTCTCAGGTCATCCACGTGGCTCATTTTTGAGATTAAAATCACTGGAATGGAACTTCTCAAACCATTGGCATACTGTGTTCATTAGCCACATCCTTCCCAAACACTTTGCTGATATTTCGAGCTGTCTGTGCTGCAATGGTTCCACGATGAATCTCATATTAAAAAATAATACAAATCTTTTACTTATCCACAGTTTCACAAAAATTGCTCTAGAAAAAGATTTTGAAAGATAATCATAAGCTGAAATGTTTGTTTGAAAGTCTGAAGATTTACCTTCACAATAAAAAAGAAATAAGAATATCAAAGTGAAATGTTACAGATATCAACTGTCAAACTTAGTACTTAAGGAAATCAGACATTCCATAATTAATAACCTAATATATTGTACTACTAAGTGTATTCTGCTTATGGAGATGACTCTTTTTAAAAATGTTTTTTACTTATTTATTGTTTAAATTGGTGACTAACAAGACTGGATTGAGTTCACCATACTGGTGTTTGAGCTTAGCTTCTAGTGTCACCTTCTCTAATTTAGTCATTTACTAGCTTCTTTTTAACCTGATCCATTTTATTCTCAAAATGTTTGCTTCACCTTGTGATCTCCATTCCCACTTCTCATTTTAGAGATCACACATTCCTGTGTCACAGATTCTCATGGAGGGGATTTTTAACACCCTTTGGGAATGATATTGACAGCTGTTTTGATCTTGAAAGAATAGTTTCAGTAGAATAACAGCTGCCCAATCCATAGTGCATCAGTAAGGAAATGAGAGAAGTTAAAGCCTGTAAGGTAAAGTATTTAACTGTGACAGTAAAGAGAGCAACGAAGTGGTAATTTGTCGGAAAGAGTCAAAGAAAGTATTTTGTCCTTTTATTTTTTTTTTTTAATTTTTTGTTTCAGCATAGGCTGTCAGTCAGGTGGGAGGGAGAAGAGGGAGGGGTATATTAACACCTAATGGGTGTGGTATGCACCGTCTGGGTGATGGACACGCTTGTCCTTTTTGTATATAAGGGAGATATGATCTTTTTTATTTTTTGGGTTGTTTTGTTATTTTTTTTCCTTGTTCTTATTTTTTTAGTATGGAAAAAAAACCCAAGAGAGGCAGGGGGAGAGAAAGAGAGAGAGATTAATGATCAATATGTAAAGTGGTATAGCCTTAATATCTATGAGATTGTCTTTTAAAGTTAAATGTCAATATGTATTAATAAATCATTATCTAAAAGTATCAATAAATAACATATGACAAATTAAAAAATACCAATAAAGAAATAAATGTTTAAACGTGGTCCATTATAAACAATTATATTCTAATATAAGAAAGTATTATGGTGTCCAATTCAGTGGTTGGCATTTTGTAGATGCTCAATATGGATATAATGAATTAATTGAATCAATAAAGAAATGATTTCCTTTATCTAAAGCAGCCCTTGAGAGCATCCACTGACTGTTGGCCACATTTTAAGAACCGCCATTATACTCTTATTCTTATTTCAATCAATTAGGGATGCTTGCTTTTTATTGTCTCATGAATTTTCCCTAAAATGTTAGTAGATGCAACTTAAGTAGTTCTAAATTCTTTCATTTTACGTTTAGCACACTCGGGTATAATGACTTATGAAATAATGATTGTTTATCATTAATTTAGGCTGCACATCTTGTTATTTCATGAGTTATTAATATTTGAAACAAATAAAAATTAACATTTTAGCATTTAGTTAGCCACTATTATGTGGTATTATGTGCCAGGAACACAAAGAGGGATGAGAATAATCTTTCCTCTGAATGGCTCATAACTTAATCGTGATCCTTAGAGAGAGGTTCATCAATAATCAGAACACAATATGATAATGTTAAGTGTGATATATGCACAGTATGTTAGAAGCACACAAATTTAATAAAATTCTATACAGGAAGCATGTATTACTTACCTAGTATATATTTGATTGTGTTTTAGGCCCATTCTTATTAAACCTGACAGTCTAAGAGCTCTTATTCTACTAGGGAAACAGACAAACATTTTAATATTCTGTGGCAAATGCAAAATTAGAATAAATTGGAATAGCACATAGGCGGGGCTAGTGATCCCTGTGTCAGTTTGAGTCCTCCAGGAAACAGAGGTCAAGATGGGATTTGATGTGCAAGAAATTCATTAGGGAGAGCCGCTTATGAAAGATAAAATGGAGGGAGCAGGAGAAGATCAGGAGAGCCTTCGACCACAATGCAGGTCTACCTTTGTGAAGAGACAGGAAAATAACAACTGGGTAGAAAGTGCCTTAGATTAGAGCAAAGTTCTAAGAAAGTTTTGGGCAGGCTGATGAGGAATCCCAGAGCAAAAGTTCTCCAATAGAGAAATCCTTCACAGGGCAAGAAGGGGCTGGCACTAATACACTTTCATGTTTTGTCACTGGCTGGTTGCAGCCCAGAAAAATGTGACCTGAGTTATCACAGTGACAGATAATAGAATTGGAGTTGGGCTGTCAGTCAACTGTGCCTGCAGCACCAGATTCTCTATAAGGAGATATGAGTGGTGCCACTGTAGAGATTTACTCTTCCTTTTAAGTTCTGAAAGCCATTCCTCCATAGGTACCTTTGGCCACTCTTCTTGTTAGAAAATGTAGAACAGAGATGAACTACAATCTCTGTCATTGAAGTTGGTTTTGGGAATGCAAGTAATACTCACTCTCCCATTTATCCTCCAGCCATTCTAAATTCCCCTCACTGGGTGCCATGGCTTCAACTTGTCCTGAAGGATTATTTGGTGGCATGACACAACCATAATTTCAGCGCCTATTTTCTCAGACTACTCCTGGCCCCATCTGTAGCTGTTAGGTCTGCTTGAAAGCAGATGCTAAGATACAAGAAATTTGTTGGGGAAAACACTTGTGAAGAATGAAAGGATGAGAGCAGGCATAGGCAGGGAGAAAATTTAGACCATGATTCAGGTGTGAGAGATGTGAAATTAGAGCAGGAACTGGATAAAATTAGCCTCGGACTATGGTACGCTTACTTTAAAAAGTCTCATCCATGATGCCTAAATAAAAGTTGCCCATTAGAGAGAGCCTGTATTAAGCAAGAGTGGGCTGTTCCCAGCCACTGTCTGGGAACAGCCTGAGGCAAGCAGGTCTTAGTGCAAATGAGCAGAGGACCTACAGGGACAGCAGCCAGCTGTCATCCCACTACGGTCACCACATCAGTTCCCTTGAAGGAGATCTGAGTGATGTACATGTCCACCACAACCTCCTTTTGTATATTCAGAAAATAACGTTTTCTTTTGAGAAAATGAAGCTAAACTGAGTTTAAAATATGATGAGAAGTTTCCCAATCATACAAGAAGTTTACTCTGGGAAAAAATCATGTACAAAGAAAGTTGATAGGAACAGCTGATTAAATGCCATGGATAGGAAAAAAGTTATACTCTGTAGTATTAGCTGTGCCTGAGTAACATAACCCTGACTGTTACAGTGTCATGTTAAGGGGCATGTTTTAATAGTGACAATTCTGTAAACACATATATGATAAGGGCAAAAGAAAGAGAATAATCTAAAATAGAATAGATACTATTATCAAATAAGACGATACCCATGAATATATTTTCAGGTAAATAGTATTTTCAAGATACCCAAGAAATTCAAAAAATATTTGAGTGTATTTTCCCAAATCACCATTGAAAAATCCTTCTTCATGACCATTATTATTAGCAGTCTATCAAAGGCACATTCAGATTAAAGAGCCCTTTTAATTTGTAGCATGCAATTGCACATTTAGCTCTCAGGAGAAGAGAGCTTCTGGAACTGGTGGCACTGTAAAATATGGTTTCTTGAAATAATGGCATAAACAAAAGCAGCATGAGGGCTATATGTTTATTTAGAAACATGCAATGCACAGACAATAAAACACCACTGACATCACCAGACATCAGCTGAGGTCAAGCAGTTCCTCAAGAACCAAATACCAGAGAGAAGATTTCATAATATAATTTTCATAATTCTCTTTTATGTAGACAAAAGTACTTATAACAGTTCCACTGAAAAAACACAGTCAGATTTCTTTAAAGGGCCATTCTTTCTAGTGCTGCAAGTAACAACATTATAAATTTCAACATCTACCAAAGAACGTCTTTATTTTCAAGTTGAGAGCACATTATGTACTATGATTTATGAAGTTAAAGATAAAAGAACTGTTCTTTTATGAAAAGGTTTCCAATTTCATAGGGAAATTACTACTGTTATAATTTATTGTCTAGTAGTAAGATTGCTGTCACAAGTTATTTGAGTACATTTGCCTTAAAGATGTTTTTGTTATCCTCTGGTGTTTGTAGAATATAAGATGTTCTTGTAACTAACACTTTAAGATGTTAGCAGCACCACCTATTAATTACTTTGCCTATAATGTGTGCATATAATTCAACTTCTAGAGAATGATGGGCCAGGAGAGAATTAATATTTATTGAAAGTTAACTTTATGTCAGGAGCTGTGCTAAGCATTTTATGTACAACTTCTTATTAAATCTTTAGAGCTACATAAAACCGGTATTATCCCTATTTTAAAGATGAGGAAACAGTGGTCCAGAGATCCTGAGTAATTTGAACAGGTCATATGGGTATTATATTGGCCAGCTGGAACTGAGGCCTCATTCATTATTATACCACATCTCATGATGCAGTTTTACAACAGACTGCAATATATTCTTACCTAAATCCAAATTGTAAAATATTGTATCATCTTAGCAAATCAAATATTAATTGACAGGCACATGCTAACATATATGCTAGGTGCTGGGACTATACGTAAGGTGCCCAATAGGATCTTCATCTTCACTGGACACACTTGTCTTTTATAAATCAATTCGTGGTACAGATAACTTGCAAAGTTGCTAACAATCAAACTTCTGGACATATTCAACTGTGAAAGACTCTAAAGTATGCTGTGTCATGGAGGTTTTACTGTTCTAGTTATACGTGGTTTTGCTTATTTTCTGCTTGCAGCCGTGAAGCTCTTCCTTGATAATTATGTGGAAGAAAGCTGTGCTCTGTTGTCGTATCAGCAAAGAAGGAAAAATCACTAGCTGAGAAATCATTATGAACTATTATATAAAAGAAAAGCTAGATTATATACTATGTTAAAGTATTAACATACTTGCCATGTGTCTTTCAAAATAATGTCAGAATGTTTTCATATACATTATTATATTGAATGATACAGAACAAATGTTAATATCATCATTGCTAAGTATCAAAGACCCAAATTAAAGTGATTCATCAAGTCACGCTTAATCTCCTATGAACCCTATTCCGTGTCATAAATCATTTCTATAAATATATAATGAAAATGATATTTTTCTAATTGCCAAAAGATTTAACAACTCATTTTGATCAAATATGTAATATAAAGACCAAAACATGAAGGCTATGACATGTGACTTAATTGACTGTTGACACGATTCAATGGAATATACGGTCTTAGGTATGATAACATATACATTTTATATATGATTAAAATAATCTCATATACACAACATGGTATGAATATGAAGACTCCTACCACTCTTATCAGAAAGTTCAGAAAAATTTGATTTTGGTATCGCTCTCCCTCTTTCTTTCTGGGACACTACTTCCTTTTATTAGTAACTTTATTTTCTATTGTTTCTGCTTCTGTAGGTCAACATCATAAAGGTTGGTTTATTCCTGCAATAAGGATTTCATTTAAAAGGAAAAGCAGATTAAGAAGACTAAACACCTGATAGCAGGTATTTAGGTATTTCTCACCTTGCAGGACATAGCTGTGGGCATTGGCACCTGTCTTGGTCCCTCAGATAGTTTATTAATATGTCTCTGCTTATGCAGAGTTAAATGTTACTATATCCAGTTGGTTATTTATTGTCTTCATAAAGTACAGTGTGATAGTTCTTTAAAATCATGGTCACAATATGTAATGTTTACATATGTGTCAAATTTACAATAGATTTCCTTACTAACCAAAAATACGTTCTTCCAAGTTTCTGCTCATGTCATTTATGTTTTCTGTGAAATTAGACAAATAATCATAATAAAAATAATAATAACCTTTATACCCAGATTGTTCCTACCACTCCCCCACCATCACAATCTTGCTAAAACTTTTTGTTCTTTGATCTGCAAAACTTACTTGTTAGGACAAAAGATAGTCTTGAGACTTTGTTTTTTGAGTCCTCAAAGCTTATCCCAGTCATTGGTAGGTTCACAGTGAGTGCTCAGTACTCTTTGTTTTACTGGAGTGCTTGAAAAGGGGTTATTTTCTACTTCTCTTAAAACTATTACGGGCTGTTTTATACTGTTGTTGTTTTTTAATTAATATGCCTACTTGAATTATTTTGGGACCTCCCTGAGCACCTGAACAAATGGAGATTTTGCTTTGGGTTTTACAATTGAGACTTATTTTCCTTTCTCTTGCTAGCTTTTGTTTTATGATAAAGAGTGTCTGCCAATTTGTAGTTATGACCTGAAAAGAAAATACTATTGTAGCTATTGAAATACATTTGCAATTGTTTTCTTTTGAAATTTTAGTTTTTAAAGTGTCAAGAGAGTTATATTTCACAGATTAAAGCACATGAGTATATGACATGAAATTGTCAACACACTGAAAACACTTTAGTCTTTGAGGAATAATTATTGTCATATATCAAAATAAAATGCTTATGTGTCTTTAATCAGACACTTAATATATTCAAATAACACCTTATAAGTTACACTGAAACTCAGGTACAGTGACTGAAACTGCAGTTTATAAAACTAATAAAAGGCTATAAGGTGGAAACCGTGATAGGGGCCTGAACTCTGCAAAGGTATAGGTTATATACATATATAACCAGCCATTGTCCCCTAGTTTGCTTTCCTATAATTGCTACTCAGGAGTCACATAGCCAATGGCCATAAAGATTCTTAACTTTCTTAATTACTTCCATAGACAGTATCACCCTTGTGAAACCTAAAGCTAGTTTTTGAGATATCTTCCAGGCCCTGGATTCCAGTGGATCAGTTGATTCATCCAGACCAGGGGCCTATACTTAACTGGTCATGCAATCCTCACCCAGGAACTGACTCAGCACAAGGAGACAATTTCCATACCCCTATGGTTTCACCTCGAACCCAGCCAATCAGCAGACCCAATTGCCTAGTTCTTTGCTTACCAAAGTATCTTTAAAAACCCATTCTCCAAAATTCTCAGAGAAATGGATTTGAGAACTTCCTCTCATCCCTCATGTGGGACCAGTGATATTGAACTTTTATTTTTCTGTAATCTCTGCTGTCTCAGTGTATTGGCTTCCTCTTGAGCAACTGGCAATGAATCTGGTAAGGTTGTAACATAACCTTGAATTATTCCAATGTTTTTAAAGTCACAGACAATCTCAGATTAAGCTACTCTGTCCAAGGAGATCAGGCCTCAACACACACATGTGTACACACACACCCACATACACCTCTACTGTTATGATTTGTGGTTTCTTTCAGTTAAAAATCACTCAGATAACTTCCTCTGGTACTTCTTTACCACACCCTAAGTGTGTTGACTATTGGACTTAACTCCCCTGCTAAAAAAGAAGGTACTTCATTCAGACGTAATTTCCAATTATAACATTTGAAATAAATTAATCTTATATGCTAGTGTAACCCACTCTAAGAACAAATTTCAATGACCCCTATGTGATGTTTTTATAATCCTTTCCTTTAACTAACTACTTAACCTTTTTGAGTTGTTTCCCAGAAATGGTGGAATTTCTGCAAGACAAATGAGTTGAGATTCTGTTGGCCCCTGGACAGACTTCCTGAGGCCAAGACTCACCATTCCTTCACAACCTGCCCCATGCACGGTGACCCTTGTTAACTTCATCACAACCTGCCCCAATGCTTACAGACCCTTGGTAATTCCAAAACTACATGCCCCAGTGCTCATAGGCACTCTTTAAAAAGCCCATACCCTCAGTTAGTTGGGAAGAAGGATTTTAGGCTCCTTCTCTTTTTCTTCCAACAGACATCTTTCATACTAAAATTTCCTTTCTTCTTTGGCAAACCTCACTGCCTCAGTAGTTGGGTATTCTGTGCCAAGAGCAACAGGATCTAGGCCCAACCCCCCTTGCAGTTTCCGTAACACTAGTGACCCTTAAGCTACTTTTTTTATACTAAAATTTGATAGACATAGAAACCACATATTAAATCTTCAACAATCAAATATACTCACATGGCCATGCAAGCAAGTGTTTTCTGCAAAAGTTTGTGCTAATAATAATAAAAAAAATCATGATGCTAGCAGTTCAGAATTTGGGAGAGAAAGAATATGAAGAGAGAGCTTTTAAGAAGAGATAATGTAAAAATTACCTATGTAATCAAGAGCAGTGAAAGTGGAAAAAAATCACTAAAATTCAAATTTAAATTCCACTCTAATTAAAAAAAAATTAAATGACTTTGATCTAAAGGGATTTGAAAGTTCTTCTAAGATTTAACTATAATGAATAATTCAAATTATGCTACTGATTTAAAAATTAATTAATTATACATGATCTAATGGGACAGAAGTATTAATCCTACTTTAATGTTTCAGTTTTCTGTTGCTGAGTAACCAATGAATCCCAAAATTTAGTGGCATAAAAGAATAACTTTATTATTCTCCAGACTTCAGGGGTCAGGAATTTAGGGTTCAGAAACTATGGTTTGTCTCTGATCAGCTATGTCTGAGGCCTCATCTGGAAAGACTCAAAAACTGAAGACTGGAATCATCCAGAAGAGTCTTCATGTGTGTTCCTGATGGCTGATGCTGTCGGTGGGGATCTCAGCTGAGGCTGATGACCAGAACAACATGTGCCTTCTCCATGTGGTCTGGGTTTCACCACAGCATGGCAATGGGTTCTCTAACGAGGACCTCAATATAAACAGGCAGAAGTTATATCACCTTAAGGACCTCTCCTTGGTCACTTCCACTATAGCCACAGGTCCACTCAGATTCAAAGGGTAACAACATCAGCCCCACCTCTCATGGAGGAAGAAGTGTCAAAATCATACCAGAACTAGAGCATGTGGGAAGGGAGTTGACATTGTAACTCTCTTGAAAAACACACCCTGCCCCATTAACTGTGAAGGTGAGGGAAGCAAGCGTGTGCTTTTGGGTAGTTTTGCAAAGTATATGAATGTAAACAAAATGAGCATTTACTGGGTTGCACTTCTCTTAAGGTTATTTGTTTGTTTTACAATCTGAGTTGAAGCCAAGTGAGCTTCAAAGATCAACCTAAAACAAACCAAATAAATCTATATTAAACTTGAGAAGAAACACTGAATAGTAGTCAGGAGAAGGGCCTCTGCTACCAGATCGATGGCTGAGTTAAAGTCCTGGCACTGACACTCACTAACTATATGAATTTAGGCATGTTACCCTCTCTATGCTTCAGTTTCTTCTTTTGAGGAGTTACAATAGAGTCTGATAACTTGTTATGGGGATTCAATACATTACTTTTTAATGCTTAAAATAATGCCTGAAATATTATAAGCACCATAATACGGTTTTAAAAAAACAAAAGCAAACACACACACAAAATCCCTATATCAACACCTCTAAATCTAGGCAGCAAAAATATCTGGCAAATATAGTGGTTTTGTTTTTAATCCCATGACACTTGCCACTTATTTCCTCTGTGCAAATCACTTTCTAGTAGTACAGACTGGGCATCCTGATCTGGCAAACATGTCATTAGTAGCAAATTCTGCAGAGACCTCTTCAAAGAAGATATATTATAGCTAATGAGGCAGCTAAAACACTTCCAGGGATAGAAAGCAGAGAAATAGTTAAACAGAGCACAGTTATGTCTGGCCTGATTCTCCGTTAAAGTTCATAAGTATGCATGCAGAAGTAAGATGGAAATCATGTATTTTTTCTCCTCTAAGGTAGTGACAAGAATTTCTCTACTGGTGAATTTGCAATTAAAATATTCTCTATCCCAGGCACAAATATTCAGTTTTATCTGCTGTCTGCACTCTGTCCATTACATAAACCTTGTGAAAATAAATGATATTCCCTTGTGCCACTATTCCTACCACATAAACTGTCATTTTAAATGGCAAGAGATTAAGAAACCTCTGAATAGTGAGTTTTCTGATATTTTCAGAGTAAATAAGTTGCAGTGAGAAAAATTAACTTCCTCTATCAAAGGAAAGCTATCAGTAATCCTGCCTAAATTGAGAGCAATGCCATCCATGGAGCTATATATAAAAATTACATAATATGTTTAGGATTCAAAATCCTACCAACTAATATTTGGCGTAAACATTTATTGTCAAAGGAGAAAGGAAGGATTTTCATCTCAGTCATATACAAAAATGAAACTGAGGGATAAGCATAGGAAGGAGAAGAATATTTTTTGAAAACTCTGTTCCTTATGGACTCAAACATGCAACAGCAAGTAAAAGGATATTTTCTTAACGAAAATATACACACTCTCAAAAATACTCATCTCTTTAATAAATAAATATATATCGAGCTTTATAATGAGCCAGACACTCACAAGTCACTATGAATATAATAGTAAACAAACATTTATATGATCACTCCCCCCATGGAGCACACAGTCTAGTGAGAGAGACAGTAGGTAATCAAATAGTCATGGAAATAGACACCAAATTGCAGATTTGGTAAATACTGAAAAGTAGATTTAACAGGGCATTTGCTCTTATGAGGAATGTCAGGGGACTAATTAAAAATTAACTTGAAAAATGGAGGCTGGGAGGCTGGGCTGCTCCAACAGAGCAAAGGGATCAAAAGCCCAGGAATGGAGGGGGTTGGGGCTGTCGAGGAACTGGGATTGTATAATGAGTCACTAGAGGGAGGAAAGTGTGGGGCAGACTGAGGCTCACAGGCAGGGAGGCACTAGGTCACACAGTTAGTTGCTATTTACATAATTTCTGTATTGTAACTAGATAGATTTTTGATGATGGTAAACTCTGCTGTGCCTACGAAACAGTATTTCCCTGGAAATTAAAGTCCATGTTAAAGATTTTTTTCTTATCTTATCCTGAGAACAGTTGAAAATCTTTAAAGTATTTTATACCAAAGAAATTACATGTTCAAGCTTAAAGTTTGAAAATTCTTGCTGGCCATTACGAAGCAGGGAATAAGAGTAGATGTGGGAGAATTCAGTAATGAGATTATTATAATCCATGGGAAAGTAATTTAAGCTAGTTTTCGAGTAGTTGAGATAGAGAGACATAGACTCAGAATTATATTATCTTTCTCTGAAAGTTGCTCCTAATGGCACCATTATTCACTGGGGTACCAAAGAAAGTCAAAGCCATTACAAACTCTGTCCTATTCCTCATTTCAAATACTCAATGGCCTTTTAAGCAGCTCTCAAATCCATCTCTTTGTTCATGCCTTCATTATCAATGATGTGAATTGCTGTGAATTTCTTCTAATTTTAAATTTTCAGCCTAGAATGAAGCTTGGGGAGGGAAGGGGAGTTATAAGCCAATTAAAGAATTCCTCAAATGACTTGAGCTTTGTATGGCAGTAGCAGCATTATCCACTTAAATAGTTCCAGGTCTGTGCTGATGTAATTAACCCAGAACTAATAACAAATGTAGACAAATAACAAAAATAATTAATATAATAAAAATAAATAGAGAAGAGATAAGAAGCCAAGCATATTCTAAGTCAAGAGTGGACAGGCATGAGTCAGTCTGGAGCTTTGACAGGAAAGTAAATTTATGAAGCAAACTTTCTGGAGTGCAAAAAATTGAAATGAAGCTCAGTCTGGCTTATTTACTAGAAAGCCCATAACTAAATGGACTTCAGACCTAGCTCTAGCAACGTTGTCAGATTGTGTCTTCAGGAAATGATGTCTCCCCATCTCTTTTCTCTGTTTTCTTCTATATTGGCTTTAAGCTCAGTAGGCTTTCCCCCCTTTCCCCATAAGGTGACCAACAGCAGATCAAAACTTGCATTTTAGAATTTATTAACCTCAGAGAAAAAGAGTGTGTTTACTTCCTGATACAGTCATGCAAAATTCCTTTGGTTGATTGTCCTTGGATTGAGACACATGTGTATCCTTGAATCAATTACTATGCGTCTGATCGAACAGTTCTAGACAGCCTTACCTTGAATATATGAATTAAAGATGAACTAATAGTGGGTACTAAATTAATGTATTGAGGTGTTTTACTAGGAAAAGCGTAACTAGAAAGATAAAGCCAACTTCAGTCCACTATTAAATAGCATAGATAAATCCACTGATGGCAGAGCTGTAGCAACTTTGTTCTCCACACCCCTCTCCTGTTATAAGTAGAAAGGTAACTTGATAATTTTGAGGCAGAGTCAGGAATCATCAAAATGAATTGGACAACTAACTAATATCTCTCTCTCTCTCTCTCTCTCTCTCTCTCTCTCTCTCTCTCTCTCTCTCGTTTCTCTAAAAAAATCCTCTTTTCATACAGACCTATGTTATAAAACAAAGATTGGTCATATCCCCTCTATATTAATGGACATACAAGTCCCCTTATGACTAAGTCTCAACATGACCCTAGCCCAAACTCTTGTGTAGCAAAAAATGCAAACTATTAAGTTTAAAATGGATGATCTTTTATAGTTCTGTACCATGCTATTTCACTTACCTGAATTGCCCCTGTCTTTTCTCTGCTTGGCTAATCAACATAAAGTTTCATATTAGTGGTCACTTTTAATTTCCCACCTCAATATAGTTATATATATCAAACATGAGTTGTAGGGGTTTGATAAGAAAGATATTAGAAAATAATTTTTAAAATACTAAATTATATGACTAAGAAGAGACTCTCTAGTCCTACTTGCCTTCTTCATACTCTGATGGTGCTTTCTCTTGAGATATATCTTTAGGTCTAACCAGATAACTCCAAGCCAAAAGAAAGGAGAACGCAAGAGGACCTTCTGACCTAGTTTGTTAAGCCCTTCAAATGCACCTAGACACTCTGTTAACCTCCCATCAAGTAGAAAACTAAGCTAAAAATACTTAATTTGACCACGCTTTCCTACCAGCTATGCCATCCTACACTGTTGAGTGTTAACTCTAATAACAATGCATAAGTACACCTCCCCTTGAAAATTGCCTTTGTTTCCTTGTCCCTCAAATTTCAAATCTTGGCCGGTTATTGACTAGGGTGGAATACTGAAGGCCGACCCTCTGTTGCAGGTAGAACTAACTCTATGGCGCAGTTTGTGCTATAGACCATCCCTCATGAATCAGACAGACGCATGTCTCCAGATGAGGTTATAGCCACGCTTAGGTTTCTCCATGCCTTATCTTATTCCCTTATATCCCTTATTTTGAGAGCACGTCCATGAGAAATCATTTGAACAAGAATTCCCTGGGTCAAGTTCTCCTTATAGAGAGCCTGTCCTAAGACAAATGAGTAGATGAATGAGTGAATGAATAAATTATTGATTGAATCAATGAAGCAACACTTTTGAGAGTATATGTAAGTATAAAAATCTATTAAGGCCAGGATTACCAGCAGGAATTTATCATGAATACATTGAATGAATCTTGAACTAGAGATAAAAGATCTGTGAGCTTGGGGAGCAAAAAAATCAGATACAGACATAAAATCACCCTTGAGCTATACTTGAAGTTTAGTAATCCAAATTTAAGTATGATACTGGACCTAATGAACAGCTATAACTAATTAAAGCATACACACAGATAAGTAGGTGACAGTCAGTAATAGTACTATTACTAACATCTACTACATCAGTAATAGATAAGAAGTGTAGATCAAAACACAGAAGCTGGTATAATCTGGATAAATGACCTGACTACCAGGTTCAGAAAAATGAAAAACAACTTCACCAGAGGGAAAACTATTTAAATTATTTTTTCTAAGAACAAGAAGCAATGCCAGCATGCAGTACTGCAACACTTCACCTTTTGGGTATGATTATATATATATGAACCTTTTGTACCCGTTATAGCATCACAGTGTTGATTGGTAACTTTTCATATAACTGCTGAAATCATTGAGTCATGCACTCTCCACAAAAAAGTATCTTATGAGCTGAAATGTGGATGTGATAATATGTAGCAAATATAAATATCAGGAAAGGGTAATTATAAAAATATTTTGAATATCTGGGTACTCTTCCCCTGTAATAGATCATTCTCATTGTCTATTGGATAAATTTCAATAAACTTTCAGTACTGTGCAAAGATATAAGGATGAAGAAATACTACAATCCCAGAAGAAAGCCCAAGACTTCACATGGCAGAAACACAAGAAATTCAGTGGGAAGTTGTCACTCAGTATGTTATAGGTCAGATTCTTCTAAACCAAATTCTGATGAGATAGAACTCTGAATGCAGGAATTTATTGGAATGTGCTCTCAGGAATGCTGCCAGTAAAATTTAAAAAAAAAAAAAAAGATGAAACAGGATAGAGCAGATAGAGTAATTAAACTGCTGATGCAATCCAGACAAAAGCCTCAGGTAATCTCATGGACACTCTACAACTGGAAGCATCCTTCACAGAGATGTAATGAATTGAGAGAAGGGCCGGGGGACATTGTTTCCCAGCAGAGACCAATCATTGTATGTGGGCTGCCCCCAGGGAGGAGATGTGAGCTTGGGCGAGGTTGATCACAATTCTACAAAGGGACTTACCTATGAGCATTGGGCTGCCTATACCATATTAGCCAAAGGATCTGGATAGCACCCAACAGTGTTCACTACACCTGATGAGAGAGGGAAAAAGTGTGTGCTGTGTGGTGTGTGTAGGGTGTGTGTGTGAAGTACCTGTGTGTTTCACTGTTCTAGCTCTTCCTATTTGAAAGAGAGCTATGTTTTTTGTTTTGTTTTTTTTTCTGTATGCTGGCTTCAACACATACACAATCAAAACCTTCTCAAGGGATTAAAATTCAAACAGCCTTTGTACAATAATGGTGCTTTTACTCTCACAGCTTTATCCCACAGGGACATTTACAACCTCCCTTAGTAAAACACTAACTATAACTGAAGCAGCAGAGGAGCATGTTTTCTGCAGTTGGTGTAGTCCTTTTTCATCAGACACTTTAAGATTTTCCAAACTCAGTCTTGCATTTTAAACCTTGTTTGACTTTCAGCTAGAAATATCAAACATTTTAAAGCATTCTCCACAAAGAATCAAGATAACGTCTTGTGACAAGCTAACAGGTTCATGCAAAATCCAAATTCTATACAGGGTGAAGAATAAATAATCCAAATTCCCCTCATTAAATTTTTTTGTGAAGAATATTAAAATTTTATAAAAACTCTTCCCAATTATTAGAGACTGAAAATCCCCAGGAAATATTAATTTGATTTACAAAATTTTAATGAAAATATTCTAAATGTTCCTAATCTAACACTAGCTGTCATGAATTAAGTTGATTTTACCTGCAATGTGTGTCTCTAACGTCCATTTTAAATAATTTATCAAAACTAAGTAACACTTCTGTCATCCATCACAATATGAGTTTCACTAGGAAGTTATTTTTATATTATAGATAGATTATTGTGCGGTTTGAGTATTCCATTCTCACAGAACTTCTAGAATCTGAAACACTGAATTTTCTCTGAAGCCCACATTCTCCGAAGACAAATTATGTTAATATTTGATTAATGCAAAACATTAAATTATTAATTCATTGTTAGTAAATTCCACTGGTGTGATACATTGTGTTCCTTCAGTAAGAGACTGTACAATAAACTGCATGCAGGCAGTGTGCTGGGGTGTGCTCTCAGTCTCGGTGGCTGGGCAGGAATGAGGAAAGCATCACCAGCCAGAGACAGAAGTTAATCTCTTCAGTGCAGTTCTGGCCAAGGTCTCAAGGAATCCTCAAGAGAGCTCTGGAGTTGGGATGACCTTTCAGAGTGGTCCAGAATTGAGGCAACAAATTTTATTTGTTCTTTGTAAACTACATTTAGAAAACATAAACTGAGCGTGGTCAGCCTCTGACCAGAGGGTGTAATCTGGGGTAAAGCCTCACCCTGTGATTTTAGACAATCCCGAGGGAAAGACTCAACTGCAGCAGTCAGCCTGCAAAACTCCATGAAGCTGGAGGAGTAAGTTCCTCATTCCTAAATGGAGTGATCTAGACATGATGATCATGATAGTCATCACTACAACTGGTGAGTGTTTCTTCTCTTCATGCCAATTTCTGTTTTGGGAGCATTTACCAAGCTTATAATGGTAGTTGGACTTTGTCTCACCCTTGCTAGGATTTAAGCTGCATGTGAGCATGGAGTATGTTTGTCTTTTTGCCACTACATCCCTAGAACCTAGAGTATTTCCTGGCACATACTATATTGCTAAGATTGTATTTAATAAATGTGTGAAAAAAGTGAGAAAATGTGCAATTAAAAAAAAATAATGAACTTGGAGGTTTTATTATTGGACTCCCTCAATGCAGTAAAACTTTCTAGTCATTGTAAGGTGACCTTATGAGTTACTCTACTTTACGGCCTTCTGGGATCTAAGAGGCTCACTATTATTATGGGATCTTATCAGTCATGAGCAGACTAACTTGCTTACTTTAAGAGCTGGAAAAAAAACACTTTGGCAACACATTAGGTTAAGTAAAAAGAAAGTGTATTAAGTCACTGAATTTGTTGGGGAAACTTTGGGATAGATAAGATAAATCTTGTGATCCTAAGAGTAAGAAGAACAAAGAGCAGAATTAAAGTCTAACCAAACAATACAACCACATGCAAACTGTATAGATTTTTGGGTGTCCAGGCTTCTCTTACTTAATAATAAGATGATGGATAAGGCCAAGTGCAAATAAGTAAATGGTATTTAAGATGCAGATCACATTATTTAGCTAGCTTTTCTTTGTGGCATGGTGAAAAGAAGGAATTTGAGAAAGGTTTGTGCCTATCAACCTTGTTTGATCTGTTTAAAGCCTTCTTCTCTTTCCTCATCTTTACCAATACTAGCTTTACACACCCCACCCCTCCCACTTGTACTTGAGGTCTTCATATTTGTTACGCTTTTTGACAGCAACACAGATATTATTCTTGTCCTTCCCTCTTGTCATTCAGGTGTCAGATTAAATATCATTTCAATAGGTAGGCTTTTTGAGCTATGTGATGTCAAGTGTCTTCCAAAAAAGCTCCACAACATCATTTTGTTGCATAGCCCTTTGAACTATTTTATGTGTTCTTTGAATGTATTATCTGTCTTCACTTGTTGGGATTTAAGCTCCACGCAAGAAGGGAATGCATCTGTCTTTTTTACTACTGTATTCCCAGAACCTGGTATATCTCCTGGCACACAGTATATGACTAAATTTATATTTAGCAAATGTATGGAAAAAAAGAAACGTGGAATTACAAAATAATGAACCTGGTATGAAATTCATAATGGTTGTGTGAAGACGTCTACCTTCTTGCAGCTCCTGAGGATATAGTTCGATAGTTCTGAACCTGGGACAAGTTTGCTCCCAAAGGGCCATTTCAATGTCTCCAGACATTTTTGACTGCTGTGACTATGAGGGAAGGGTGCCACTGGCATCTAGTGGGCACAGTTCAGGGATGATTCTAAGCATTCTTTAAAGCACAAGAAAGTTCTCTACAACAAAGAATTATCTGGTTCAAAATGTCACTAGTGCTGAGACTAATTCTGATATAGCCAAAGTCAAAATAAATATTCTAAAAATGATAGTCATAGTGATACCAAATATAGGTGATGTGAGTGTGGTATTGAGTTTATATATATAAATACACACACACACACACACACACTTAATCCTCAGAATAAGCCTATAAACTAGGGATTATTGTCCCCACATATCACAGTAAATAAACTACGTATTAATAAATCCACAATGGATTGCTTAGTCTACCTGGCGACCATACTTCATGAGCAGAAACACTGAAATGCAATGCAGTGAGTATACCTCTCCCAGGATGTGATGGATTTTGAGAACTAGCTTATGTTACTAAAGATTCTCTTTATCTCAGAAACAAAGGAAGCTGAAAAAACCCCTATGGACAAGGAGAAATTGTTTCACAACATTTGTTTAGCATGTATGAAATATTTCTACATCTTTATATCTTTATGCTATTTTGTTAATCAGCCGTAGAGTCTCATCTACTTTCTTTTTTTTTTCCCCTATAGGAAGTACCTTATGATCTCCTGAACTTAGCATTTCATTCTATAGTTTTCGTCCTAGCTTTTGCTTCTTTACAACCATTTTATAATTAAGTACTTAAATTTAAAACTATTGATCTATAATTAAAATTCCTTAATTTACTTATTTAACTATTTATTACATTATGCCTATGTGCCAGATACTGTGTTGGAAAAACAATAATGAAGAAGCAAATAAAACTTATATTCATGTGGAGGAATAATAAATTCCTGTTTGTTGTTGCATGTATACCACTGATATAGACTACATTTGATCAATTATAATTTACCATTTGTTATTTTAACGTACATTCACTGATAACCTACGAATGTCAAAAATGTGGGAGGAATTCAGGATGCAGACATAAAAACACAATAACTGCTCTTGAGAACCTCATAGCTAATGGAAGAGGGGAGAAAAATCATATAATATGGTATAAGGTAAGTCACAAATTTTCAGATTCCTGGGTGGGCACTGTGGCTCACACCTGCAATTCTAGCATTCTGAGAAGCTGAGGCAGGAGGATCGCTTGAGCTCAGGAGTTTAAGACCAGCCTGAGAAAGAGTGAGTCCCATCTCTAATAAAAATAGAAAAAATTAACCATCGTGGCTTGTGTCTGTAGGCCCAGCTATTTGGGAGGCTGAGGCAGAAGGGTTGCTTGAGCTCAAGAGCTTGAGGTTTCAGTGAACTATGATGATGTCACCGCTCTCTAGCCTGGGTGACAGAGTGAAACTCTGTCTCCAAAAAAAAAAAAAAAAAAAAAAAATTCCAGATTCTTGACAATATAGTAAACAGACAAAAGCTGCTACTGCTTTTAAAAAAAAACTGCAGAAGAGAGAAAAGCATGGATCTTAGGAATCAATATCAAAATTGTGCTAACCTTTGGGAAGGTCAAGGCTATCAAGTGGTGAGTGACAACAGCAGTGGAGGTCTTGTATATAGGGAAAGAGTAAGTGTGGTTGAAAGGCTCAGAGATGAGAGTATGGGTTTGAAGAAAGCTTTTAAATTCTGTTTTTGCCTGAATTCCACATTGCCTTTGGGCAATTATCACTACTGTGGACTAGGAATTGGCAGTAACTGCTTAGTGCAAAGCTAAAGCCCTCCTTCAGTGACAAGCTGATGAGTAGCCACCCCTAGGTACCCACTCCTCTAACCTATTTTCTCCAACTGATAGAGGCTCACTTTTGTATAAAGAGATTGCCTCCTCCCTGGCCTACTTATTTCTAAGGGAAGATACATTTGAATTTCTAACCTGCCAATTTTCTTGTTACTACCTGAAGCTCTCTGCCTTGAGCCTCATCCACTCACCTATACTATACACAATGAGGGCAACTTTGGTCCCTCTCCAATAAGTCTTATCAGGTAGAAGAGTTTTTATCCCAAGACATAAACTCACAGCCTAAGAGTTTCAATACCTTTAAAGAAAGACAACTATCCTTTGACCAACATCTTCCCAGTTCTACCCTGCCCTGCCCACCCACCACTGGTAACCACCTTTCTACTCTCTATTTCTGTAAATTTGACTTTTTTGTATTTCACGTATATGTGAGATCATGTCTTTCTGTGCCTGGCTTATTTCAATTTCACTTAGCATAATGTCTTCCAGGTTAGTCTATATTGTCACAAATGATAAGATTTTCTTTTTTAAAGCTAAATAGTGTTCCATTGTGTGTATACATTTACATACATACCACATTTTCGTTATTCATTCCTCTGTTGATGAACACAGGTTAATTCCATATTTGGAATATTTTGGCTATTGTGAATAATTCTGCAACAAACATGAGAGTGCAGATATCTCTCTGACATACTGATTTAAGTTTTTTTGAGTATATGCCCAGAAGTGGAGTTACTGGATTATACAGTAGTTCTATTTTAATTTTTTGAGAAACTTTTATACTCTAACACATAGCACATGAATCAAGATCACTGGAGCAAGTAGATAAATATATTCAGTATAATAAATATTCTCAAAATGATATGAGAGGATATTCATAAACCAAAAAGAAGATATTATAAAATATCCAAGTAAGTATGAATTATGCATACTACTATCAAAAAAAGAATAAAGAGGTGTGATACAATGGAAGAAAAATTAGTGAGTAGGGTGATCAGCTTGCCAAGAAGGCAAAAGGGGATAACTTGAAATGAAGTTAATTGTATATATGACTAAAACAGAGGCATTTTAAATATTTATGGACAGAATTGATCTCCTCCCCTTTTGTATACTTTAACCTGGTGCAACCCTGATATATTTCATTAGTGTGAAAGACTGGGAGAAGACATAGATACAGAAAATATGATGGCAATGCTTTACTGTCCTTCAGAGGACCTATAAGAAAGAACTAGCAAAGGATAATAATTATGCATTTAAAATGATTAAATACTAATGCTGCAAACTTCACAAGGGATGAAATGGTGAAATAAATTGCTAGTACTTTAATCTAGACACATTTAGATTAACAGGATGTCTATAAGGCAGTTTGAAAAATGCCTTGTACTTACACAGTACAGTATAGTCCAGATTCAACAGCCCTTGCCTCTGGGCCCTGTTTATGAATTGGCTGATATCTGTACATGTATTATAACCATGGTGTGAAGTTAACAAAATCTTTTATTCAGACACGTAAAAATGTGGTTGTATAATTCACAGTTTTAAAATTCCATGAGAGTGGCACAGTAAAACAATGGATGCTCTAGATGTTAAGGATAATTTTAAAATTGAAAATACTTTCCTTGTAACTAAAAGATAAGTCAGCATCAAAGGCAGTTATAATTTAGATAACTAGGATAATTAAAACATTATATCAGCCTTCTATCAAGTTGTATGTTTTATAAATCATAACACTATATCAAATTTAGATATATCATATTTAAGTAACATTTTTACTATAGATATTTTACCATTTAACATAGAATGAAAACTTTTAAATAAAATAATATGAAGAATAATAAAATAAAACAGTAATTTCATTTCAAGTTGACATAAAATATGCATCATGATAAAATTATTCTAAGATTAATAAATATCTTTGGTTTTGTGTATTGTAGACTTATACTGAAATAAATAAAATAATGTCAATTTATCAGGGGTTACCTGTTATGAAGTGAGGAGAGAAATTTTCCTTGGTTCAAATTCCTAGTGTTCATTCCTACTCCACAACTGTTGAATAACAGTCAATAAAAAGAGATTAACTCATACTCTAATTCAGTTTCTGTATCTATAAAACAGAGACCCCAGTACAATGCATGTAACAATTTTATTCATTACTTTATTTGATAGATTATATTTGTTTATTAGTTTCCACCAAAGTGGGACAAAACATTGTTTTTAAGCAAAGAGCTCTGTCTTTATTATCTGGCTGTAATGCATAATTCTTTCTTCAAAGAAAGAGAATGAAAATAATCTTCCTGGAATGGCCCAAGGAGAAAATGCTATGTTTAATGCTCTTCTTTTCCTGGAATGGAACAAGACACGCCACCCTCCCACCGCTGCTTCTACAACCTTCACAATGAGAAATACTAATGTTCTCATCTCTAAGTGTTTCTCAATAGCACCATTATCTAGGAAGAGGATATAATTTACAAGTAAAATGCCCCCTGGCTGTCTTCTAGAAAACAATTCATCTGAGATTTTTAGAAAGCCTCTTAAAAATTACCTAAATCATATATATCAGAACTAGTAATCCAATAGGGTATGAGCAATGTTTTTCATCTGATAGATGAGGAGGTGAGAGGTCATCCTGACAATCATGGACTTTTTATATAAATGATTGTCATTGAAACTCATTAAAATCATTAATTTTGTAATTATCAATAATTGATGGGTGATAACTGTAATTTTAAAAAATTCACCTTAAGTTAAAATAATGTAAGAAAACTGGGACAATTACTACCAAAACAGAAGAGAAGGGGGATCAATATTCCAAATGTTTTTGGTGCTAAAGGAATGGTTTTAACTGGAATTAATTCATTTTGCCAGCATTTTATCCTTCACTTCTCTCCTGTGATATTTCAACTTCTGTGAAACAAATCAGGCTGAACAGCAACAATTATCAGACATGTAGCTGCTGTACATCATGCTATTTTCTGGGTGTACTTGTTCCTTGGGAAAGAAAATGCTCTCTGAACAGGGTCAAAGAGTAAGGCTCCTCAGACATTTCAGAATTGTGTACCTTCTGATCTTCCTACCCACAATGCTGAGGATCCTTCCATTCCAGTTCACTTTAATACTCTACTCTCCATTGTTTCTGTCCACATTCTATCTCTATGATTTTGTGTCTAATATCTGCCCCCCGCCCTCTCTCAGGCTCCAGTGGAGACAGGCTAGGGTAGCTTGCCTCACACCTTGAACTTTGAATGATGGCTTTGGGCTAGAAAGACCTTTGCCTACACCACATTGCACAGGTTAATTATCACACTTTCAAGTCTACTCACATTTCACTGTCTCAAGGGAGCTACTCAGACTGCCATATTTAAACTGCAACCTCCAGTACTAACTGAGAACTAATCGATCAACACTTACGTGCCCATATGGAAGTAAAACTCAATGAAATCAAGTAGATGGGAAGGGGGAGGAGAGGATGGGTAAATTCACACCTAATGGGCACAATGCACGCTATCTGAGTGAAGGACACACTTATAATTTTTACTCAAACTGTACAAAAGCAAGTTAGGTAACCAAAACGGTGTACCCCCATAATATTCTGAAATTTAAAAAAAGAACATAAAACTGCAACTTCCCCACTCACCTCCACTATCCAGTCTCATCCTGCTCCATGTTTTCTTCCACAGCCCTCACCACATTCTAGCTTACTAGAAATTTATTTCTTATTGTTAGTGTGTCTACTGGATATGCCTAGATAAGCTATTTGATTTTTCTAGCTGATGTATCGCAAATGCCTAGAAGAGGACCTGACACATAATAAAGCTCAAAAATACTTGTTGAATGAATGAATTAAATTACAGACAGTTACCTAGTTAGACTCAAAATTACAGAATGAACACATTTGAAAATAAGTCACCAAATACTAGAATGTTTAGAATGTTTTAATCATATGTGATTGGAGGGACCACTTATTTTACTTTCTCATTTGGCCACTGAAGCATCAGATCTTGAGAGGTTAACTGATTGCTAAGTCAGCAGGCCCCTGGCTTCTAGTTTGGCTGTTTCTCACCTTCAGTGCTGTAAAGTACATCTCTCAAATTACAACCATGTGTGTTCACTATCTAAAATAGCATAGCCTAGCTTATTAAAGCAGAATTTCTATCTTGATTGTTCAATCTAATTGCTTTAGCGTTTAGTCCTAGAGCCCCTTTAAGTTTTTACATTGATTTTTTTTGTTTGTTTTGTACCTCAAATTTTACATCCTATAGAATCAAACACTGTTTCTCCCTCAGATCCCATGCTAACTGAGAGATCAATGTCTCATATGTCTGCATCCCAAATACACCTCTTGGCTGCATAGTAAAATTATGTTCTAGGCAATTGCTTAAATTAATTAAGGTTTTGTCAAGCATAAACAATAAAAAAGGACTTTGATTAGTTTGACTAAAGTTGTATAGGATGTTAAACTGGACTCTGATCAGACAATTGGCAGTGCATGCAAAGGACAACAATAGTATAGCAGGTGTGAAGTAGACCTATAGCTAGAGTGCTGGATCACCTATGCAAAACATGCCAAGGGAAGTACAACTTGGTCTTCTGCCCTTAGCTTCATCCTCTATACTAGGCTGTCTAAAAGGAGACGGAAGGAGCCCTAGAGAGGATTGATTCCTTTGGAGTCAGTTACTAGAGTGATGTGCTACTTCCCCACCACAAGGGATGTGTCCCCCTTTAAAGGATGAATGAGCAGGGATTCAAGGGGACCGTTCAGAGACTTCAACAGAAGTCTTCAGAAGCTGAGGAACATGGGAGACTGCAACTGACTCACATGTGGGAGACAGAGGCCAGGACTGTGGCTACAACTGACTTGGACTCAATGCAGATCAAATGGCTATATTGGGAGGCACTGCAGTTCCACTAAAGTAAGACAAAAATGCATACATCCTGGGGATCCAGTGAGGGTCTGAGGAAGGACGTCAACCTGGGATTAGCTCAACAGGGATTATTGTGAAGAAATTGACCAGAGAAGCAAAGGTTAAAACCGTAGTAACCTACATCAGTAGAGCTAGAATGAGCCTTAAGCTTTTTGACCTGCTATGGAACCAAATGTTGCACAGTCTATTTTATTTTTAATAATTCCAAATTCATTTATAACATAGAAGAATGAGAAAAATGAGAAAGTATTCTTGGGACAATTTAGTGTTTTATAAACTGCAACCTACTCCTGGGGATACTACATGGCCTTTTGCATGTCATTCCTCAAGATAATTTACACAAGGTACAATAAAAGAAGGAAACAAATTATATATACTTACTACTTCCTAATACTTCCATTAAACAGTAGAGAGAACCCACATGTCAGAATCCCAAATAAAAAAAAATACATTTGGATATCATCAAATGACCATCATTTAGGTTATAAATGATGAGGCCAAATCACCTCATCCCTTTGAAAATAGTGATAATGTTATATCTATAAAGCTTGACCACGAGATAAAAGTATTTTGCTTCCCTGCTTGACATTGTAAAATTCTGAAACAAAATGAAAGAAATATCACAGATTTTCATTCTCTATTTTTTTATTTTATTTTATCTCCGTTTTGTTGCCATTTAAAACTTTTCAGTTTGAAAAATATTATCATTTACAGAATAGTTGCAACAAAAATGCAATGGACTTTCATATATCCTTCACCTAGATTGACGCATTGTTACGTTTTATCTCCTTTATTTTTTCCCTCTGATAATAGTAAATAAAAATATAATAGTATTATTATGGGATCTTTGTTTGATAGACATATTTGGCAAAATATGTTCCAGACTTCATGGCCCTTCACTCCTAAAAATCTAAGCAAGAGCCTATCTTCCTCAAGTAACGATATCATCCATTTATTTTTAGGCAACAGCTGAGCTCCTCTTACATGCTGAACATCAGAATTGGACAAATGTCCATGCCTAATTACAGGCTATATAAGAAGGCTTTTAATACTACTTTTACACTAAGGTAAATATTTCTCAGGAGCAGATGTGCTTGCAGGCAGGTTTAGAGGAAGACAAAACAGAAGCCAGATGCACATGACCAATTTCTCCTTTCAAATTTGCCATTCAGGTCAAGTCATGGCTCACCCCCTTGGGAAAACTGTGTGAGAAGTGGAGAGCTGCCAGAGGGTTAGACAGTGCACTAGTGGAGCTACACAGACAAATACATCAATAGCGTAAAATAAATCTTGTGTCCTAAAACGTATCAGACATTAGCAATGCAATTTCACTGTACTGAGTGCCCTAGATATATAAATGTATTTTTCACCAAAAAAGAAATACAAATGGTCCTTAACCCTAGGTAAGCTACTCAGTCTCACTGTCATCTATAATAAAAGAATTATACATCAAAAGTAAACTGAGATACCATCTCTCACCTATTACCTTGGCAAATAATAAAAAAAAAAATTGAAAACTTACTTTGTTGACATGCTAGTAGAAACATAAGCACCCACACATCTTGGCAGGAGTGCAGAATTTGGAGGAAAATTTGATAGTATCTAGCAAAATTACATGAGCATTTGCCCTTTGGTCCAGCAATCTCACTTCTAGGAATATATCCCAAAGGCACACTGGCGAAAGCACTACCACCAACAAAAATGCCCCACAAAATAATATCAAAAAATATCCCCAAACAGAAAAATACATCTACAATTTAAAAGTCTATTATTATCAGCATTATTTGTACTAGATTATATCCATTAATACAACTGAGTACTGTGCAGCTGAAAGAGGAATGACACATACGTTTACATACTGCTACAGAGGGATCTTCAAGATACATTGCTACGTGAAAGAGCAAGGTGGAGGAGAGCTTGTGTACTATGGTGTGCTATTATTTATCAAAAATAAACAATAAGATACAATGCAAATTAAGTGCAGTGGCTACAGGTGAAAAGAGGAGACAAGTGAAAGAGGAATGATCATAACTACCAGACTGTTCTGAATATATCTTGTTTTTCCATCGAACTCTGTAAAGAAACATTTAAAACAATGTAATTTTCTGTCTATCACCAGTGGGATATACTCTAAGGACAAAAAGAACTGGAAGAAAATTCTGTCTACTTATACTAATAGTAACCTTTTGTTAGTGACAGGGTTGTTAATGCCAGCTTGAGAATGTTGTGTATATGGCAAAATAATGCAAATATCTAATTATTTTGAGAACTGGAAGTTTGTATTTGGAAGAAAAAAGGGTCAGATGAAATATTAATGAAGTTAAGAAAATATCCCATAGGAATACATTTGAACTGGAAATATCAGGAATTACTAGTACAAAACTCATGATATAATAATTCTGAGTTAACATCCTTAATCAGCCTCTGTGATGGACCATAGCTAATGGGTCTGGGAAGAATTTCTAGGAAGAATCTCAAATTTGGCCATGTTTTATGGCAGCTTTGTTTCATGAAACATGTTAAAAAGTGCATGATGTCCTTAGGGTAGCATCACTTCACCATCACCCTCTGAGGAGAGATTTGGCAATAATGAAAATAGGGAAAAAATATATAGTACTTACTATGTGCCAATCTGTATTGAATACTTTTGTCATATAATATAAAAGACATGTCATGGCTATAAGATTAATGATACCCATAAAACTCCCTTAAACATCTCACTGTGATGACACTATATGTCGCTTAGCAATATGATACAACCTGGTCTGTGGATTTCTCACCTTAACTCAAGGATTTCCAGGAGACAAGACCACCTTAACACAGATGCAACTTTTATAAACCTTAAAATAAAGTTTATCTTTCCAAAAATAGCTTAACCTCCCTTTACAAAAGAAACAGAAACACCTGATAACTGACCTGGATTGAATACAAGTCAAAAAAAGGGGGAAGGATCCCTCAAACTCTCAGAATGGTCTCCGGATGGGGGCTCTCCATGTCTGACTGCAAATGGCCCATGCCACCAGCCTTCTCCTACTTTCTGCCTTGTAGGAGTGCTACAAGAATGAACTGCTTGAGTATCATATGGTGTCTATGCCTCATCTTTGATGTGTATCAAACCAAAGAGGAAAAGTTGCCCCTAGGGAAGCTGATTAACCAGGACCACCTAAAAATCCCAAACATGAAAACTTTTCATATGTCTACTAATTTAATACTCATACCAACCCTGGAATATAGGTACTATTTTTAGAGTCATTTTACAAATGAAAGAAACCAAGATGCAACAGGTTATATATTAAATAGTTTACTCAACGTCACTTGGGGAGTAAGTGGTACATCCAGGCTCTAAGTCCAAGCGGTGTGACTTTAGAGCCTATGCTCTTAATCACCATGTTATACTATCAGCCAGCACGTCTCTATTATGCTGTAAAGGGAGCCATTGCCACTACACCTGTCATAGGAAATATCCATCCCTTGGAAACAAATGTTCAGAACTATAAAAATGTTTTAACTTGAGTCATGTGTAAAAGAACACAGTTATTATTGCCACTTTTTCTTTTTTAGGAATACTCCCCTTTATCACACATACATGCACATAAAAAGCTTCTTTTCCTTTTCAAGAGCTTTAAATATATATTAATTAATTGAAGAAAAATCTTTGGGTCAGCAGAAAGTTTAGAATTTAATTCTGAATCACTCAAACCAGTATAGAAAATGTTGTATAGCACAGAGATTAAAAAACCCACCAACCATCACCCAGCAAGAAATTAACATAGCTGGGATTTGAATCCTTCTCTCAGATACTAACACTCATATGTGTGATTAAATACTACTATATTGATCTCTGTGTACAAGCTATATAATCTCTATTACTTTCAGTCTGCTTGCTCCTTAAGAGTATCATAAACAAAAATAGGCATAATGACCCCTACCTAAAATATATTGAAAACATAATGCATGGGAGCATTACCTTATCATTTTTACTTTTCCTTTTATCATAATTTTAATGTTCAATCATCCACTCACATTTTACATTCTAGCTTGTAATAGTAATGATAATGATGATTAGGATAATGGAGTTATAAAAGTGGGGAAAAAGCAGAGAAAACAGAGGGAAGGAAAAGACAATACCCTTCCTTGTTTTCTATTACTCCTATAAGAAGCAAAATGTTTTGTTTCTTTAATAAGGCATCAAATAGAGGCTATAAATGAGAAATCCAGCTGTCAAATGCAAAATAATGATGTTTCCGTGTCCCCACATAATTAGGTGTATAATTTATTAATTTTAATAAGAATAGGAACTTGCACATTGTTGCCTTTCTCCAGGTAATCTGGTGATTCTGTTTGTCGTTCTCAGTACCTCGCTGTGACAAGGGTCACGAACAAGAGTCGGTATACTTTGTCTGAAAAAATTCTCTCTGCTCTTATAATGGCATCTCCTAAGATAGCATCAGAGATTTTTTTTCAAAGTCTATTTTTGTAGAAGAAATATCTCTTACTTAGGAATAATCTTCCATTAGTTGTTAAATGATTTCTGTCTCAAATATTCTTCTGCAGCTTGAGCTGGCCACATTTTATAAATCTAACAAATAAATATTTATGGAATGATCTCTGCTTACTTTTGGAAATAAAGTTTGAGTGGATGAGTAAATTGGATGAAAGATTTTTCAGCCCTTATCTACCCTTCGAGAGTAATTGGTTCAACTATTTTCTAAAATGCATGTTTCATTTACATCCATTTTGATAATTACCTTTTTACCTCCCATGATATAGAAAACCAGTTTAAGTAGATTCAGTTTAGCACTTATGTGACAGAATCCTAATTGTACCCAAGAGTATATTGAAGTTTCAGGTTTTCTGAGCAACATTAATGCCACTTATTTTTAGAGTGCAGTGTTCTTTACAAGAACAAGCATCTTCAGCAGCTTTGCGGACGGATTATGTATAGTAATAGTTCTGTCTTTTTAAAATGGCAAATGGGGCTGAAAACGTTTGGCATATCTGGAAGCCTCTGTCTCTAATGTATCTCAGTGATAATAAGACTGTTATTCTGAATTACCTAATATAAGAATCCATTAGAGTGTAAATGTATATGCTGTGATGCTGTGGACTTCTTCATATAATTACTGTTTCTGAAGTTTTTCAGAGAAATTACAAATCATATAACCATGCCCGTAATGTACACGTGGGCAACATGGAACATAACCAATACGAATTTGCCTGGTATCTTTAGCAGTGCATATGAAGTGTCACTTAGCTGCCCGGTCCACTTTAGGAACCAGGTCCTAGAAATCAATTATCGATTGGTGAATACCACACTCAGACGCGTATCGATAAATCACACAAAGCTTTTCTTCAGCTAAGCTCTTTGTAATGAAAAGATTAATTGAAAATCATTGAACTATACCATGATGGAATAAAGGCATAATTTGAATAAAGAGTTAACTGTGCATAATTATATACAAAACATATTAGAAATTATCTACAATGTGGTTCTTATATTAACTTCCCAATCTTTCACATTGATAATTGAGTAAACAATCAGATGTGCCTGAGGAAAATATTCCAAGCACTGTTCCATTCATTTCTTTTTCTCCAATCTATTTTGATTTTTTGTTTTCTGCTGTGAGAATTTATTATAGATGGCACTGTATTTTCCAATTCTGTCTGTAATTGGTCAATGTTCAAAGCTTGGTGACAATCTACGTTACTGTTGTAAGTTTTACTTTCTCTCTTTTTATACCACAAATATAAAATAGCTTATTTTCTCCAAATTTACTGTATTCTATATGCTTACTCCCTATTTTGCATTTTTTTTCTCTTTCTCTTTCTGTGACACTATGAAGGATTACACAAACTGCTGGATTTCTTGGCAGCGCCCAAGTTGAATCTTGCCTCTAAAATGTACCACGTGACAGAATTCAAGGATTCAAAAATACTTCCTATATGTAACATCTACTACCTCCCTCCGCACCTGCTGCATCCACTCTCCATATTCAGTCTTTCCAGTTTATTATGTCACACTAATCAGGTGTACACTACAGACATGAAAAAGATACAGTGATAAATTGAATATGCTATGCCTCTACCTCTGCTTTTAGAGAGGTAAATAGCAAAGTAAAAAGGTGAATACTTATCTATGAGTAAGACAAACTAGTTATTGTTCATTTACTTGGGGATAGATCAAAACTGGAGCACACTGAAGAAATCCACACTGTCTTTTAAGGGATTTCGAAGTCTCAGATTAGCTCTGTAAAATAAAGGAATTTATGGACTATTTAAGTGGCAGTTTAAGGAGTTGCAAAGTCTTGTCCATAGTAACTGGCTTTAATTGCAACCTAATGAAATCAGTGGAATAAGGTAAGTTTGCTTTTAGGCTTGCTCAACTGCAATTGGGGAGCAGATTTGGGTGATGTGAGAAAGATATATTCAAAAGAAAATTAAGATCAAAAGAAGTTTAAAGATATAGGACGGGTCAAAATATGCAAATAATTATATTCTAATGGCTTAAATCAAGTGACAAGAGAATTCTAGAAGACATGAAATCAATATGATAATGGATGCAACTATACGTAAAAGCCTGAGACAGGACTCCAGTGAGTTAGAGACCTATGGTGGTTCCATGGTACCATGGTGAGCACCCTGGACTCTGACTCCAGAAATCAGAGCTCAGGTTTCAGTGAGACCTTCTCCTTAAGTCGCAGCCCAGAAAAGCAAACTCCAGCTTCAAATAAATAGTGAAGGGCTTTGAGGGAAGTGTCTCTGACATAAACAAGTTACATATGAATATGATCTTTAAAAATTTCAGTATTTCTCACAGACTAGAAATCTTGAAAAGTGAGATGCTAAAAACAAATACTTTGAATCCAATACTTTTGAGGAAATTAAATATAACTTCATTAAATAATATCACTAGTGTTTAGTAATAATGTATAATAAAATGAATTTGAGGGCAGCTGATGAGAGTAAATTCTGCCATTTTTATTAGGCAACACATTCAAGTCAAGTTGAAAAAAAACTTGTTTTTGGTTTCAAAAATATTAAAGTCTTATAGCTTTGCTATTAGTAATTCTTTTGACAAAATTATTTATTTAATATCTTATGAACACCTACTGTTTGCAATATTTTTATAAGGTGTGTTTATAAAATCATGTGTGTGTTTTTTAAAAGGTGTGTTTATATAAATCATTTCTTATTAAAATCTATTGCAAATTAGTCAGTAACAAAATTATGAAGTTTAATTTTTATACATTTTTAATTGTAGACTTCAGTGGTATTAAATACATTCATAACATTGTGCAACCATCACAACAATCACCTTTATACCCAGATTGTTCCTATCGCTCCCCCACCATCACAATCTTGCTAAAACTTTTTGTTCTTTGATCTGCAAAACTTACTTGTTAGGACAAAAGATAGTTTTGAGACTTTGTTTGATGTTCAAGACACTGGACATCAGAGAATGATCCTGAGAGAGGAGGGAGGGTTGAAAGGTGAGCTCTATATTGCTCCAGCTGACTGACTGCCTTGAGAGAGAGTCCAGTGCTGCAGAGCAGAGCAGGGATACAGAGCCCAGAAAGAACAAGGCAGTTAAAGTTCATAGGGCAAAGTGTGTGAGATGTGACAGCAGAACAAAGAGAAAAAGTCAAAATCAAAACAAAATATTTTACCAGGGATGCAAACAGTCGTTTCATAATACTAAAGGTGTCTATTCATCAAGAGGAGAGCAGCAGACATAAATGTGTCTGTCCCTATTAAGAGTTTCAAAATATGTGAAGCCAAAACCAATGGGAGTGCAAGGAGAAACAAGTAAGCACACAATTATGTAGTTGAAGATTTTAATATTTATATCTATTATCAATCATTAGATTAATAGGACAAGGAGACAGAAAATCAGTAAGAATACAAAAGACTTGACCAACACAATCAACCAACTTGACTGAATTGATGCTTACAGAACATTCAATCTAACAATAGCAAAATAAATATTGGTTTTGAGTACACATGGAATATTTACCAAGATTGATCACATTCTGTTCTTAAAATAAATCTCGACAAAATTAAAAGGATTGAAGTCATAAAAACTATGCTCTTTGACCTCAAATGGAATTAAAATATATATAAACAATGGGAAGATCTCATGAAAATTCACAGTATTTGGAAACTAAATAAAACATGTCAAAATAATGCATGGGTTAAATAATAAATCAAAATAAAAATAAGAAAGTATTTTTACTTTCTTAAGTAAACTGAACTGAAGGAAAATGTAAACACAGCATATTGAAACACGTGGGATGCCACTAAAACAATTGGGGAACAGGGATTTTTGTCACTTGTATTCATTGCCTATATTAGAATAAATAAAAGTTTTTTAATTAAAAGAAACCTTTAGCTTTCACTTAAACAAAACTGTAAAAAGAAGAGCAAATAAAATAAGCAATAAGTAGAAGAAAGGAAATAATGTAGACCAAAATACAAATCAATGAAAGAGAAAACAGAAAAACAATAGAGGAAAATCATTGAAACAAAAACCTGATTCTTTAGGAAGATTAAGAAAATTGCTAAGCTTCTAGTCAGACTGGCTAACAACAAGTTATATTTTGATTTATTCCACTCAAAAAAATAAATCAACATCAGGTGTATAGATAAGAAAAGAAGTATAATTATTTTATGTTTGTGGATTTAAAAAATACCAGTCATTATATCTCTTAAAATTTTCTATCTATGGACCACTTGTGGTAGATCCTCAGCATCTGGTCTTTCTCAATCATTATTAGCGTTGTTATATTTTTCAAAGAAAAATACAGGCCACCTAGTTAAATTTGAATTTCAGATAAACAACAAATGTTTTGTTAGTATAAGTATGTAGCAGGCAATATTCAGTAATATTTAAACTTGAAACTATGCTGTTTATCTGAAATCCCAATTTCACTAGATAGCCGGTGTTTTATCTGGGTACCCTATTAGGATATGTATGGCTGGCTGAGAGCTTGATTGCTGTGGAGCTCTTATGAGTCTTTAGATATCTGAGCAAGACTGATGTCTATAATAACCACCCCAAACTGTGACTTGGGCTTAGACATCTCCACGACCCTTCTCCTTCCTCTGGTGGCAAGGATAACTTATCATTGGCCCTCCTTCAATTTCATAATGTCTGATAGGTGGAACTTATCTTTCATTGATATATAACCCACTAAAACCTAATCAGAAGAGTGAGACAATAATAGTCATCAGTTTAAGGAACATACATGTAAGAAAATAAAGTTTAGTGAAGTAGAAATTCAAAGAAATTTTGGTTGACGTGGTGACCAATATAATGTATCTCTGATTATATTTATGAAAAAATATATTCATTATTTAAACAGATTAAGAAAATGTTATAATAACATCCAGCTGGGGAAAATAATCATAAATAATGATGCTTATTTCCTTCCACATATGAAACCTCCAAGGACAACAGAATATGAAGACATATTTCATGAAATATAGATTATTATAGCATTATACATTATTGAATATTTGCAAACTACCTACATTTTCAATTATAGGGAATTACTAATTTTATTATATTGTTCTGTCAAATCATGATATAATACAGTTACTAAAAAATAATATCTTCAAAGAACATATACAGGCATGGAAGAGGTACATTACCTCTTGTTAGGTGACATAGAGTAAGTACATAAGCAAAATTAACAGTATGATCTTAATTTTGTAAAAACAAGAATATTCATACAGACTATGTAGATCTAAATATATATATGTATATGAAATATTTACATGCAAACATAGGTGCATGTACAAATACGTGGTGAGAGTCAAATCTTTTTACATTTCTGCATGGTTTGGATCCTCTGGGTCAAGGGAACTAATAATCTTTTGAAAAAATGTTTGTTATGCAAACACTTTTGGAAACTAGACATAGTGTTTTTTTCTGCATTGGCAGATTTGTTTCCTGACCAATGTAATAAGAATAGAATATACCTTCCATGTCTTTGATGTTCCATAATAGTCTTCCTCCTCTCCCCCAAAAAGAATTGCTGAAAATCAAAAACAATGATCAGGTCACTCTTTGTCTAGGGAGGAACAGTTGAGCAGATAGATCATTAAACAGCCCTGTATTAGACTAAAGTTTCCTAATCTGGGGATACCTCTCCTGTAATGCATTTCCCTACATGTACAGGTACCATCATTACCTTGTGGTGGATGGGGTTTGGGGAACGAAAAACATTGATCTGGCTCCTGTTTCTGCCATGAGTAATATAAGCAGTCTTTGTTTCTAAACTGGTGGCCTCATGTTTCTTGCCTCTCCATATAAATAAAACTGTGGGAGGCTTATTTTTTATCTTGCAAGTACGGTAAAATCTCATCTCACATTTTCTGATTTAATAATTTGTTTATTAATACACTTAAGTGTATTAGTCACCTCCTTTGCCCAAAATTTCAGTGGTTTACAGTGATAAACATTTATTTGCTGAACACATTGCATGTCAGCATCTGTGAATAGCTGGTTCTTCCCCCTTCTGTATGTCTTCTAACTCCGAATCTGTACTATAGGAGAAATCCTATATGAGAAATATTGGCCTTGTGGCAGAGAGAAAGCAGAAGTGGTGGAAACATACAGTGGCTCTTAATTGGATGTGGCAGGTATAATATGTATATTCTCGTACCGCTGGCCAAACCAATTTGCATGGACAAACGCAATGTCAATGGGATGAGGTATAGCATATGAGGTATGGCAAGTCACATGTCAATATGTGGGGATGTATAATCCTTTTATAGGTATCAGGAATGCTTTTTGGAAAAGAATAACATAAACTGTATATTTTATATTTATCATATTTTAAATCAAAATTCATATATATAAATATTCCCAAATATGTTAATAAGAAAATGACTGGCATTAAATACACCAAAATATTAACAGTTATTTTCTTTTTGATGAGAAATTATTGGTAATTTTTCTACTTTCAGTGTTCTATATATTACAAAGTTTCCTATAATGCACATATATTTTTATACTCTGAAAAATATAAATGCTATTTAAACACTGTTATCTAATAGATTTCAAGATATTTTTGATTAGAAATAATGTATGAAATTTTACATTTCATTCACCATCCAGAATTATTTTCACTGAAGGTAAATATTGACTCTCCCTTTGGGTCAATAAATCCTGATCCATTCCTCAAGAGAAGTCAATATCTACTTTATTGTTTCTCTAGACTCTAAATGGGAACTTTGATAAATGTCTTTAAATTTTCTCTCAAGTTTCTGATGGGATGTTCTTTAGCAACAACCAGAGCTGCTGAAAAGTTGTGCAATTAATCATGACATAGATCCTCATATCTTGAAAATAAATGAACCAATAAGTAGTAAAGAGATGAACTGCTCCATTTTCTTCTCCAATTACATATTAATGTATAAAAAATAAGCCAATACCAAAAAGGAAATTAACCTTTCTAAACGTTTTTGTTACATTAGTTTCTAACATTCTAACGATTTCTTGAAATCTAATATCTGGGACTTATTTCAGTATTATCTTTATTTTTCTTTTACTTAATTAATATAACCACCAAGAGTTCCTCTGTGATGATAGGGCATTAGATAAAAGTAAATACTTATATTATTTATCTATCTCTTCTGATTCCAAAAGTGTTCATCAGAGTAAAATACAAACACACACAGACACACACATCCCCAAGACAATTTGTGATGGGTAGAATTACTTTTTCTAGGAACAGTGTTATTAAGCAATCACCCACAAATATCTTTTGAGGTTGCTTTAGGGGGAGTTAAGAAAATCCATCTTAATTTAAATGGCCTTAAAGATATTAATTTTCATATTATTAGTGTTAAACATAAGAAAAGTTTTTCATAAACAATTCCTTTAAGGAATAATAATGTTTCTGTTTAGTAGCATTTTGAAATTAATTCTATTGTTTAATTATTTTAAAGTTGTTTATTTACACAAGTTTTAAAAATTTTTATTTAGGTCATTTTCATCCCCTTCTGGTGTAATATGCTAAGGTTGATTCTGTTAACGGTAGGTCAGGAAGGCCACTGAATATAAGAATTAGAAGACTGCTTCACATGAGAACATATGTTATTGATAACCAGCAAGAATAAGTCACTTTGAAAATATCTATCCCTCAATGTATGCTTCTAACACAAAACACATGCCAGGTTGGACCTTGACTTTAGGCCTTACTATCTGCTGCATTCCTTGGCCTCCAACATTCCTGGTTATCTTGGGTAACTCCTACAGAGTTTCTTAGATTTACCTTGAACATAAGCTCTTCCAGGATCTTGTGACTGACAAATTTCCTTCCACAATATATGCCCGGTGCCCTTTGTATGCCTTTCTATAATTCACTTAGCTCACATAATTCTCTTTATCAAATATTTTTCACACTGGTAATTAACATTTCACTGATTTGTTAATTTTCCTGCAAGCCCGTCAAGAATAAAAGCTGCATGTAGAATATAACTGTTTAAATCTGTCTTTCCATCTAAAATATTTAATACTTTGCTTTTAACACAGTGAGGTATCAATTGTTGAATGTTGGCCAAATGATTTCAGTTGCATTTCAAGGTTAAGAGGCAATGCAGATTAGTGGTTATGGATATAAACAATCCAGGCTGCTTAGGTTTGGTTCCCAAATCTGCTACTTATTAGTCATGTAATCTTGGGTTAGTTGTTTAATCTTTTTGTTTCAACATCTGCAAAATAAAATTTATATTGTTGGAGTTTTAAAAGATTGCATAAATTAACATGTATAAAGCACCTAAATCATTTTGTAGAACATAATAAGCTTTATAATATAATATAGGGATGCATTTACTATTTTTATGTTAAAATTTTAAAGTCCAAAAGGATAAGGTAAACCTACAGATAAATATTCCAACTCAATTCAAACATGGGACAGAAAATGAATCTAATTTCTGAAACACCATATTGGCAAGTAGATTCAGCATTATTCAGCATTTTACTAGTTTTCCCAATGGTTTCCTGCCTGGCTCGCACTTACCAGAGTTATGATATTTATTCAGATAAAAATGTACAATTCGTTAATCATTTTATTTAGTAAACACGTCTAGAATGCCTATATGTACCAGTTACTATTATATACCTAGAGGACGGAAGGATGAACAAGGCAGATAAGTTTCACGCTCTCATAGAGCTTACATGCTACTATTGCGAGATAGTCAATAGAAATAAAATAAATAAATACTTCAGAAAATACCAGCTAGTGGTAAGTGCTACACAGAGAATTAAAATAGAATAATGAGATAGAGGTCATCTAGGTGGCTACCATAGTTTGAGATGCCAGGGAAAGTTTCTGATGTGTACATTGACACTTAACAGAGATCTGAATGGCAAGAAGGAGCCACTTTGTGAAAATCAAAGAGAAGTGTATTCTAAGCCAAGAGAATAGTTTTAAAAATATCCGAACGTGGAAACAAGCTCACCATAGTCAAGGAACCAAAAGAATCCCAGTAATTTTGGAGCACAACTTGAAGTCTGAACAGTTAGCAGGAGCCAGGATATGTGCAGATTTTAAGTCTGTAAAGAGTTTGATTTAACTTACAAGTTAAATTAACTTAAGAGTTAACTTACACCATTATTTAGGATATTATGCAGACAACTGGAAGGAGAAGGCAACAAGAGAAGCAGTGATACTAGTAAAATGACTATTGCCTTGATCTTGCCGAGAAGTCATGGTGGCCTGGATGAGAGCAGCAGTGGCATGGATGGTAAGAAGTACAGAGATCAACACCGGAGGTGCATCTACATGAATTCTTGATGGATTGGATATGAGAAGAAAGTAAAAGAGAATAATCAAGCTTAGAGTCAGGATTTTTGGTTCAAGGTACAGGATAGACTGTGGTATTCTTACTGAATTGGGAGGCTAAGTTAGAAGTAGGTTTGAGGACTAAAGGTAAAATTTCCCTTTTGGTTACAGGAGTTTGAGCTACTTAATACACATCCTTGCAGAGATCAGACTATGAGGCTGGAGTGTTCTGATGAGAGCTCAGAGCTTAAGATACAGACTTGGGAATCAGATCCAGCATCAATATTCAGATTCAGCATATTAGCTTGGTACCTATGCTGTGATTCCTTTGTTCAGCTAAAAATAATGTTTTTAATATCTAATTTCTTTCAAGTCTTTGTTCTAATTTCATATAAATACTGGTTTGTTCTTGGTATCTGTGAGAGTTAGGGTAATACCAAACATTGCTCTTCTTTTATAATTCAAGTGCTTTATATTAAAGCAGGTATACTTTAATTTTAGATATTTTTTCACTATGACATTTTATCAATAGTCATCTGGCAACTAAGCCTTTCCAGATATGAGAAGGAAATAGATAATTCTAAAGTCACCTGTGACAGATGCTGTATTGAATTGATTAATGAGCTCATCCTGCTTTTCAGTTCACCATGGCTTCAATTCGTCATCATGGATTGTCATTAAGATTACTAAAAATTCTACAGAAGAATGCTTATGTGTAACTTCAATAATCAACTCTAGTCCTGCAGGTGTATCATTTGAAATATGATTTCACCGTACTGAGAAAAATGCCTAATTTAATTTTCATATATCCTCAAAATTACACAATAAGATATCTAACTCTCATTTGCTCATTAGAGTTCCAAATAAAGATGCACTTTCTACAAATCCAGAAGTAAGAAAATGGCCTATTTCAATATAATTTAAGGTGCTGGTTTGCAATAAAAATAAGACTAGCACTTGAACTAATCACATTTTACTCCATATATTATTCATTTGGCAATTATTGCCATCATCTGCAGATTCTTGAGGAAGAAATATGGAAAAACATGTTGGGAGAGAATTGCAAAGGAGGTGGCATTTGAAGATAGGAAATTAAAGAAAGAGAAAGAGTTGAAGGTATACATAGCACAGAAGAATAACGGTGATTTCATTAATAGACAATGAGTCATTTTTGAGGAAGGTTTTTGCAGGAATGGATGGGCACTGCATTAGGGTGCTTAAGAAAGCCAAAGAGCTAATTGAGAGTCAGAAACGAAAAATAGAGAAAACAAAATGATGTTAAAAAAAAAAAATTCTCTGGTACTCTCTAACTTTTGCATAACAAATTATATTTATATATAAAACACTGGTGCTTTAAAAATGTGTTTGGAAGATTTACATAAAGTTCATTATGTTACCTCATCTATTAAACTCACTCGCCACTATGCAACTCGGTAGTAATCATGGGATTTGTCCATGTCACTTAGGACAAAATGATCCATGTATTTGAGACATGTAATTTGACTGCAACCTTATATTTGACTCAGAAAAAGATGGTGCTTACAAATTAAATGCAGTGTAAAACTGAATATTTTCATTGTGTTAAAGTGATCATTTTCACTTTCCAACAACTTGGGAGCTCTGCTCTGTGTGTCCCACCACTTGTTTGACACTTGTTTGGTGACTTTCAAACAAGAACACCGCTCTCACATACTATACCATATATTGAACAGTTTTACTTAGGTGGAAAAAATTTCTCTATTTTGACTCTCCTGATTATACTCCTGTTGGTGCAGTTTAAAATGCTATAATCTCAGGGAAAAAAGTACTTTCTTTTTTATATTCCTTCCTTCAGAGAAATACCGTTTTTCATGATGGCATCATTCTGTGAATTGGAGACTAAATCTGTTTGCTTCACAAGAACAGTGGTAGGATGGCAGAGGGGTATAAAAATTAACTGCTAGTTTCTAAGCAGTAGCTCTAATACCACAATGAAACTCAAACTGTTTAATTTTTTGGCAACTGAATAGATAGTTGCCAGCAAGTGATCCTCATTTGTCCTGACATTCCATTTCTGTTTCCGTTCCTATCACCTACCACTGCGAATTTATAATTGCTAACAATGCATTACAGTGCATTTGCCAGATTTAAATGGATTTCATGGCACACTGATGCAATTACATGCCCTTTCTTCAAAGGCTCAATGTGTGTCAGCCCCACAATGCACCACATGGCAACAGACGGCAATATTTGACTGGCTGGTCTACTAAGTTAGTGAAGAGTGTCATTCTGCTCTCAGATACTTCTGCTTGACTGGGGAAATTAGTCTACAACGAGAAAGAAATAAAGGACTTTTTTTTCCTGCCCATTTAGTTTCTCCCAGAATTGCAACAAGTCATACAATCCTTTTGAGTTCAGTGCAGATTGACAACATCCTGATTTTAGGTAAGTCATGTAAATATTCACTCTTACCTCACTTTTTTAAATTTATAACACGAGATGCTAGGACTTCAAGGTCCCCGTTATAGGTACTGAGTTCTGGTTGTTCAGTACTCAAGGTTAAGGAATCCTGCGGATCTACCAGAAGAGACTCGGTAAGGCAAAGAGACAGAGCGAGTATCTATTGTCCATAGGACATAATATACAGGTTATGTTAACTGAAAAATTTTAAGAGCTAAATGTGTCTAGAGAAGCTTATGATAGGCCTCATCCAATTATATATACATAAACCCTCAGAAGTGGGGCCAGAGACCAGGGCTTGGGACAGTGTGTCAAAACTAGTTTCTTGAATTGCTCTTCTCTTAGGCAGTATTATCCTTGTTCATTATTTCAGGGTTCATCAGAGCCACAAATTAAAGTGTTATTACTTGCATACATTACTCTCAAGTTGACTTTGATGTTAAGCTGGGACTTCTCTTGCCATTATCATTGCCAGAAAAAAAGGTCAAATTTCTTCCTCCATCCATCCCCAGGGAAGTAACACAAAATAGAAACACTCACATTAGCTAGGCACAAGCATCCCTGCTGGTCCTTGATGGTCCCTGACTGTGGATCACCAGCTGCTTGGAAATATTTACAGAGAAATTCCCTCATTTTGCCTTTTCTTCAACCTTGGAAATGTAGCTATTAGAGAAAGCCTAGTAAATAGCTCCAATTTGTACCAGTAAAAACATAACACACATGTCTTCTGGACAAATATAGGTTTGTAAAGATTGATCAACATACCCTGCAAATAGAGAAGCTCCAAAACTTAAATTTCTTGCTATTATTCTCTTTCCTCTACTCTGGCTAAAATAGCCTTTCCTTCCCAGTTCATAATCATTAGCAGAGATTGTAGTGATTCATCATAGTAGCTTTAAGTCATCTTGCTCATTAAAACTACTGAAGATAGAGAGTGAATACATCTGAGGTATTAACCTTATCTCCATAAGAAAACAGAACAAAAGAGAGAAAACTGTTATTCTTGATCTAGCTTTTAGAGAATACCATGCCATGTGATAGACGGTAATCAGTCATTTGCAGGCTTGAATCTAATACTGTTAGTGTTTTTTGGTACGATCTTACTTAATATTTAAAATCCACTAGGGGTAGAAACAGAAAATGAATGCATTTCTCCAGCCACTGTTTTCAAAGATGCTTTGTGGAATCTGTTAACTTTACTTTCCTAGTGCATATGATGTAGATCAGAAAGTGTTTTTTTTCCTTGTTTCCCACCCTCCCCCTGTTTTCCATCTTGATCATGTCTAAGTCAAGGAATAGTTTCCATCAGTACTTTCTGAATCAAAAATTCCAATCCACTTTAAATTTAAATTTCATCCTCACATCCAAGTCAATTCAAAGTTTCTTCCTTGACCCATCTTTCCACCCCAACTCAAGAATGTCCCAAACATATAGATTTCATATTTTCAACCATTAAAGCTATCAAATAATCCATAGACAAGTTATTAACTACAAAATCATCCATTCATCCACTTAAGATGGTAGGAAAGAGAAGTTTCTCAATAAGCACTGAGTTTTACTTAGTATCTAGTATGTATCACACTTATTCCATAGTAAATTTTAGAAACTGTATAATTTATGTATATAGAGTATTTGTAGTTTTAAAATGTTATAATCTATGCCTAAGCAAAATACTGAAAAAAAAAATAAGGAATACCATATGGTGACTAAGTCTCTCTCCTCTAGAAAGCCATCTCACTTCTGTGTGTAAGAGAAGATGTGTGTGTGTGTGTGCACGCTCTACGTCCATCTCCTCACAAAGCTGTGTGAACAGACGTGAGTTAAGGGTTTGTACGTTAGTGTGGTTGATGATTTTAATCACATTCTGTTTACTTCAAGTGACGTTTTTCAGCCAGCATCTCTCTGTGGATGACACAGTGCATAGACTCACACTCAGGAGCTACTGCCTTGACTCAAGTAGTGAAACCAGAAAGCCGTCCAGTGATGGCAGCCGCTCTGTCCATGCATATACCAACACAAAATGACCAATTCAGTTTTCCTGATATATAATCATTCAAAGATTCGGATAGTTCTGCAGCTGTGGTGTTGATTGGCAACAATAGTGCACATAACATATCCTCATGCACATCCTCCTGAAAATATATTGCACAAAAACAGGCTTTGTTGCCTTGTTGTCAACATTGGTAGAAGGAGACTGGTAAATCTGAATTGTGTACCATGGTGACTCATTAATCCCTTTTTAACAATTATACCTCAATATCTTCTGCTATTTCATCAATTCGTCTAGTTATGGTGTTGGCCAAAAGAGGAACACGTGCCACCTTTTGAACTGCAGCCTATCCTAAAAGTTCGCAGCGAATGTCCTTAGCAGCAGGCAGGATCAACTCCTCACCAATAGTAAAGGGCTTCTTTGCTTTAGCAATGCGGTTAGCTACTAAGAATGATGCTCTCAGTACAGACACATTTGATGAAGCGGTGGCCTTTAATAATTGCTTCTGTTCTTCATGTTCACTTTTTTTTTCTTTTGAAAAACTTCAAAGGCTTGTCTTTTAATGCATGGTGCTTGGTCTCCGTGTGTCAAAGCAGTTTTGAAGGTTTCCTGGCTTCGTTGGATAACCATTCGACACATACTATATGGGGCAGGCTTGCAGACTGTGCATCACCTGTTGCAATGAACATGTAGTTTAAGTAGGACTCTTGGTATTTTCTTTTAAATGCAGCTTTCATTTTATTGGCAGTCTTACGGTTTTCTGCTGTCTCATCATTGGGTCTTTCCACCTTTTCAAAGAAGCTCTTCAGCAACATTTGTTTTTTACTCATTTTTAATAGGATTAGCTTGTGTGCTTCCCCAAACTGTGACTGAGACAAGTGCACAGTGTGGGAAAGAGGTGCAGGGGAAAGTGATAAATAAAATAATGGGCAAGCCACACGCAGACTAAAATAAGTGCCGGATTCTGAGCTAAAGCCCACTGCCACATGCAGTTGTACAATTGAAATACATCAGCTCACTTGCCACTATACAGCCTGTCACCAGATGAAGTTTAATTGTCATTTGCAAATCACTGATGGGGTTTTGATAGGCATCTGCAAGCAATTGATTTATTATGGTTTCTGTGCAGTCAAACCTCTCTGCTAATGATATTGGTAGCCACTCCCCAGCACTAGCATCACCACCTCTGCTCCACCTCAGATCATCAGGCATTATTAGAATCTCATAAGGAGCGTGCAACCTAGATCCCTCGCATGCGCAGTTTACAGCAGGGTTCCCGCTCCTGTGAGAATCTAATGCCACCACTGATCTGACAGGAGATGGAGCTCAGGCAGTGATGTGAGTGATGGGGAGTGGCTGTAAATATAGACGAAGCTTCACTCCCTTGCCTGCCACTGCTCACCTCCTGCTGCGCAGCCCAGTTCCTACCAGGCCACAGACCAGTACCAGTCTGTGGTCTGGG